>JADDOH010009766.1:0-16855 GCA_016648135.1 Agrypnia vestita
ATGTTAAAATTTCGTCGCGTTTGGTCACAATCTTCAAATATGTGAGAAACACATAACGTAAATTTTCTCACATGGACCAGCAAATTTCTTACTAGGACCGCAAAAAAAGTTGAATTTTTTTATTGCATTGCCAGCAATGGACCGTGCTAGATGCACACTTTTAAATGATGTTAAAATTTCGTCGCGTTTGGTCACAATCTTCAAATATGTGAGAAACACATATCGCAAATTTTCTCACTTAGACCGGCTAATTTCTTACTAGGACCGCAAAAATTGTTGAATTTTTTTATCGCATTGCCAGCAATGAACCGTGCTGTTTGCACACGTTTAAATGATGTTAAAATTTCGTCGCGTTTGGTCACAACCTTCAAATATGTGAGAAACACATAACGCAAATTTTCTCACTTGGACCAGCAAATTTCTTACTAGGACCGCAAAAAAAGTTGAATTTTTTTATCGCATTGCCAGCAATGAACCGTGCTGTATGCACACTGTTAAATGATGTTAAAATTTCGTCGCGTTTGGTCACAATCTTCAAATATGTGAGAAACACATAACGTAAATTTTCTCACTTGGACCAGCAAATTTCTTACTAGCACCACAAAAAAAGTTGAATTTTTTTATTGCATTGCCAGCAATGGACCGTGCTAGATGCACACTTTTAAATGATGTTAAAGATTCGTCGCGTTTGGTCACAATCTTCAAATATGTGAGAAACACATAACGCAAATTTTCTCACTTGGACCGGCAAATTTCTTACTAGGACCGCAAAATTGTTGAATTTTTTTATCGCATTGCCAGCAATGAACCGTGCTGTATGCACACTGTTCATGATTTAAATTTCGTCGCGTTTGGTCACAAGCTTCAAATATGGTGAGAACCATAACGATAAATTTTCTCACTTGACCAGCAAATTTCTTACTGGGACCGCAAAAAATGTTGAATTTTTTTATCGCATTGCCAGCAATGAACCGTGCTGTATGCACACGTTTAAATGATGTTAAAATTTCGTCGCGTTTGGTCACAACCTTCAAATATGTGAGAAACACATAACGCAAATTTTCTCACTTGGACCAGCAAATTTCTTACTAGGACCACAAAAAAAGTTGAATTTTTTTATTGCATTGCCAGCAATGGACCGTGCTAGATGCACACTTTTAAGTGATGTTAAAGATTCGTCGCGTTTGGTCAGAATCTTCAAATATGTGAGAAACACATAACGCAAATTTTCTCACTTGGACCAGCAAATTTCTTACTAGGACCGCAAAAAAAGTTGAATTTTTTTATTGCATTGCCAGCAATGGACCGTGCTAGATGCACACTTTTAAATGATGTTAAAGATTCGTCGCCTTTGGTCACAATCTTCAAATATGTGAGAAACACATAACGCAAATTTTCTCACTTGGACCAGCAAATTTCTTACTAGGACCGCAAAAATTGTTGAATTTTTTTATCGCATTGCCAGCAATGAACCGTGCTGTATGCACACGTTTAAATGATGTTAAAATTTCGTCGCGTTTGGTCACAACCTTCAAATATGTGAGAAACACATAACGCAAATTTTCTCACTTGGACCAGCAAATTTCTTACTAGGACCGCAAAAAAGTTGAATTTTTTTATTGCATTGCCAGCAATGGACCGTGCTAGATGCACACTTTTAAATGATGTTAAAATTTCGTCGCGTTTGGTCACAATCTTCAAATATGTGAGAAACACATATCGCAAATTTTCTCACTTAGACCGGCTAATTTCTTACTAGGACCGCAAAAATTGTTGAATTTTTTTATCGCATTGCCAGCAATGAACCGTGCTGTATGCAAACTGTTAAATGATGTTAAAGATTCGTCGCGTTTGGTCACAATCTTCAAATATGTGAGAAACACATAACGCAAATTTTCTCACTTGGACCGGCAAATTTCTTACTAGGACCGCAAAAATTGTTGAATTTTTTTATCGCATTGCCAGCAATGAACCGTGCTGTATGCACACTGTAAAATGATGTTAAAATTTCGTCGCGTTTGGTCACAATCTTCAAATATGTGAGAAACACATAACGTAAATTTTCTCAATTGGACCAGCGAATTTCTTACTAGGACCGCAAAAAAAGTTGAATTTTTTTATTGCATTGCCAGCAATGGACCGTGCTAGATGCACACTTTTAAATGATGTTAAAATTTCGTCGCGTTTGGTCGCAATCTTCAAATATGTCAGAAACACATAACGTAAATTTTCTCACTTGGACCAGCAAATTTCTTACTAGGACCACAAAAAAAGTTGAATTTTTTTATTGCATTGCCAGCAATGGACCGTGCTAGATGCACACTTTTAAGTGATGTTAAAGATTCGTCGCGTTTGGTCAGAATCTTCAAATATGTGAGAAACACATAACGCAAATTTTCTCACTTGGACCGGCAAATTTCTTACTAGGACCGCAAAAATTGTTGAATTTTTTTTATTGCATTGCCAGCAATGGACCGTGCTAGATGCACAATTTTAAATGACGTTAAAGATTCGTCGCGTTTGGTCACAATCTTCAAATATGTGAGAAATACATAACGTAAATTTTCTCACTTGGACCGGCAAATTTCTTACTAGGACCGTAAAAATTGTTGAATTTTTTTATCGCATTGCCAGCAACGCATCGCGTGCTGTATGCACACTGTTAAATGATGTTAAAATTTCGTCGCGTTTGGTCACAACCTTCAAATATGTGCGAAACACATAACGCAAATTTTCTCACTTGGACCGGCAAATTTCTTACTAGGACCGCAAAAATTGTTGAATTTTTTTATCGCATTGCCAGCAATGAACCGTGCTGTATGCACACGTTTAAATGATGTTAAAATTTCGTCGCGTTTGGTCACAACCTTCAAATATGTGAGAAACACATAACGCAAATTTTCTCACTTGGACCAGCAAATTTCTTACTAGGACCGAAAAAAAGTTGAATTTTTTTATTGCATTGCCAGCAATGGACCGTGCTAGATGCACACTTTTAAATGATGTTAAAATTTCGTCGCGTTTGGTCACAATCTTCAAATATGTGAGAAACACATAACGCAAATTTTCTCACTTGGACCGGCAAATTTCTTACTAGGACCACAAAAATTGTTGAATTTTTTTATCGCATTGCCAGCAATGAACCGTGCTGTATGCACACTGTTAAATGATGTTAAAATTTCGTCGCGTTTGGTCACAATCTTCAAATATGTGAGAAACACATAACGTAAATTTTCTCACTTGGACCAGCAAATTTCTTACTAGGACCGCAAAAAAAGTTGAATTTTTTTATTGCATTGCCAGCAATGGACCGTGCTAGATGCACACTTTTAAATGATGTTAAAGATTCGTCGCGTTTGGTCACAATCTTCAAATATGTGAGAAACACATAACGCAAATTTTCTCACTTGGACCAGCAAATTTCTTACTAGGACCGCAAAAAAGTTGAATTTTTTTATTGCATTGCCAGCAATGGACCGTGCTAGATGCACACTTTTAAATAATGTTAAAGATTCGTCGCGTTTGGTCACAATCTTCAATATGTGAGAAACACATAACGCAAATTTTCTCACTTGGACCGGCAAATTTCTTACTAGGACCGCAAAAATTGTTGAATTTTTTTATCGCATTACCAGCAATGAACGGTGCTGTATGCACACTGTTAAATGATGTTAAAATTTCGTTGCGTTTGGACACAATCTTCAAATATGTGAGAAACACATAACGTAAATTTTCTCACTTGGACCAGCAAATTTCTTACTAGGACCGCAAAAAAAGTTGAATTTTTTTATTGCATTGCCAGCAATGGACCGTTCTAGAAGATGCACACTTTTAAAAGATGTTAAAGATTCGTCGCGTTTGGTCACAATCTTCAAATATGTGAGAAACACATAACGCAAATTTTCTCACTTGGACCGGCAAATTTCTTACTAGGACCGCAAAAATTGTTGAATTTTTTTATCGCATTTCCAGCAATGAACCGTGCTGTATGCACACTGTTAAATGATGTTTAAATTTCGTCGCGTTTGGTCACAATCTTCAAATATGTGAGAAACACATAACGTAAATTTTCTCACTTGGACCAGCAAATTTCTTACTAGGACCGCAAAAAAAGTTGAATTTTTTTATTGCATTGCCAGCAGTGGACCGTTCTAGATGCACACTTTTAAATGATGTTAAAGATTCGTCGCGTTTGGTCACAATCTTCAAATATGTGAGAAACATATAACGCAAATTTTCTCACTTGGACCGGCAAATTTCTTACTAGGACCGCAAAAATTGTTGAATTTTTTTATCGCATTGCCAGCAATGAACCGTGCTGTATGCACACTGTTAAATGATGTTAAAATTTCGTCGCGTTTGGTCACAATCTTCAAATATGTGAGAAACACATAACGTAAATTTTCTCACTTGGACCAGCAAATTTCTTACTAGGACCGCAAAAAAGTTGAATTTTTTTATTGCATTGCCAGCAATGGACCGTGCTAGATGCACACTTTTAAATGATGTTAAAGATTCGTCGCGTTTGGTCACAATCTTCAAATATGTGAGAAACACATAACGCAAATTTTCTCACTTGGACCGGCAAATTTCTTACTAGGACCGCAAAAATTGTTGAATTTTTTTATCGCATTGCCAGCAATGAACCGTGCTGTATGCACACTGTTAAATGATGTTAAAATTTCGTCGCGTTTGGTCACAATCTTCAAATATGTGAGAAACACATAACGTAAATTTTCTCACTTGGACCAGCAAATTTCTTACTAGGACCGCAAAAAAAGTTGAATTTTTTTATTGCATTGCCAGCAATGGACCGTGCTAGATGCACACTTTTAAATGATGTTAAAGATTCGTCGCGTTTGGTCACAATCTTCAAATATGTGAGAAACACATAACGCAAATTTTCTCACTTGGACCGGCAAATTTCTTACTAGGACCTCAAAAAAAGTTTAATTTTTTTATTGCATTGCCAGCAATGGACCGTGCTAGATGCACACTTTTAAATGATGTTAAAGATTCGTCGCGTTTGGTCACAATCTTCAAATATGTGAGAAACATATAACGCAAATTTTCTCACTTCGGCAAAAAATGGCACTCTGAGATATTTGGATTCAAAGTTTCAAATCTCAGAAAGAAATTAATGAATGTGTTTAGAAAACTTTTATATTCTCGTACCTTCGAGAAATATGAGAAGGAAATTGTACTTTTAATAATTTTGTTGAAATATACAAAATTATTAAAAGTACAATTTCCTTCTCGTATTTCTCGTAGATACGAGAATATAATAGTTTTCTAAACACATTCTTAAAAGTGTTGATTTTTATTGAAAATTACGCTTTTAAGGCCTATCTTAACCTTTAAATCATCTATGTATTGATTCTGAATTCGGGCATGAGACTGGACAAACAAATATTTTCATCAAGCAATTTTGAGATCTTTTGGCGGCCCTCGTAGCCCAGTGGGCATGACACTGGATTCCCACACCGAGGGTTCCGGGTTCGATTCCCGCGGTGAGGTCACAATTAATCCTTGTGATCTACTCAAGCCTGGATATTTTGTGATGTGTTTCGCTTCTGTAACTAGGCCTCTTGGCCTGTTGCGGCGTAAAAAAAAAGAAATACGAGTAAGTCTACAACTTCACTATAGTCATTGCCAGGCGTATGCAGTCGGGTCATGGTGAGTGAATTTGATAGTTAATTCTTCATAAATAAAAAAATATATATATTATTTATTATCCACATACAAACTTATAACAAGACTAGCTGTTACCCGTCAAAAAGACGAAACATTGGTTCATGTCTTTACTAATCCTTAATATATATTTATACTATCTTTTTTGCGGTCCGCGGAGAGGCAGCGGTAGCAACATCGCTATCGTTGCCGCCATCGGGTTGGCTGGCCCGGGTTTAAAGCCCACCTCCGTCCGTTTAATTTGATTTTTCAGTCGTGAATTCGAACGAAATTACGGACAGTACACGAAGTTACGGGGGCAGACAGACAGACAAACAGACGGACGGACGGACAGATAACGTAATTATTATATTTAGATAAATTTTCTTGAAGAGAGCATTGAAAATAGTAAACTCAACGTTATTTTTTCATTTTTTTTTCAAAGAGGAATTTAAGGATTTTCTCATCGAGTGAAATTACCTAACCACTGTTTCATTTTTTGTGTGACCTGTGATCAAATATTTTTGCAGGAATGGTCTTCTGTTGCTAATACACACAAATATAAATACATGGCAACTAAATATTTATTAAAATACCTGACTACTCGTATATCAACTGAAAATAGCATGTAGAAAAAACTGTATTTTCTGTCTTCAAATTGTGTAAAATTTGTTTAGAATTAACCATCATAGAACATAGAACTAAATATAGATTCCTTGCTATGTCTCGGTTATGTCGTCTTATAAATTCGAGAGTAGATCTGGTATTTTTTAAACAATCTCTGATTCGATGTTAGTCTAGAATTCTAGAACTTATCTCCATATTGTTTACTACTTTTCATTTTTGTCCTTGCTTTTATTTTAAATTTCTAAAACCTTTATTCTGATGTATAATACGTTGTTCATATTATGTATTGTATTTTATTTGACTATTTCCGTTAATTTCAATAAGTAAATAAATAGATTTGTGATATTTTTTGACCAGGTAGTTATTTAATAATGCTTTCAATCTATACTAATATGTAAACAGGTAAATTTAGATATAAATAAAACACTTGTATAAGACCACTTTTGAGTTTATGTTATACACTACTAGTTTCGGAAACTACAGATGTCATCTACAGATGAGAATATAAATGGTTTATAGAAAAAAAAGAATTTTTTGATATTATCTACGAGACATAGTGTTTGGACACTAATTGCGTCTAATAACGAGAAATATGTACATAATTGAAAAATTTATATTTAATCTTATGAGAGCGGCCAATTTCGTTCGCTGGGCGAAATCGTGAGACCGAAGAATTTACGATCTTCGAATATTAAATTCAATAATTAGTTTAAACAGCATCCCTCGTATATTCTTCCCGGAAGGAGATTGATCTATTATTAAATTTCTCTGTTTAACTCGGCAGCGGGAGAAAGTCGACGAGAGAAAGAAAGAAGCTTTGTTTAAAGAAGACAATTAAATGGAAAAATAACGACCGTGGGATGTGCGCAGGGTTGCTAGTCCGGAAGAATATAGTCGACTTGTTTTTCAGTAATCTAAATTAATATCGTCAATAGTGACGGTACTTTAAACGGTTTATTTATTTATTTGTGTGTACGTACGGTGCTTAGTAACATTGAAAAATTGTTAAAAAAGAGACATCCTCACAGTTTAAACACCATTAAGAAAAATTGCACAAGAAAGCAATCAAAATTACAATCACAAATTAAAATAAACTCTTTTCGAAATAACTCAGTAAAATTATAAAAAAAGGTACTCAAATGTTACGCTATTTTTAACGCGGTAATTTATTGACAATTCATTTTAACCGAGATCATAAAAACACGTTATAATACCCCAGAAGGCACAAACAGGAACATTCATAAAAAGGTCACATTCCTTGCATACATCATACATCCTGCTCACTGGACTCTGTAAGTCTTGTTCGCTATTTGGCATTAATACTGCATCATCCGCGTACTGTTAACAAAAAAAGTGCGTATATTTTCAATATTTCTGACTTATTTTTTTTTACATATTTTTTATTCTGACCTCTTTTGTTTATAAATGAAGACCCCATGGCAAGAAGTTGTTAATTAACATTTTTGTCAAAAATAAATTAATAAGCTCTCTAAACTAAATAATGTACGCTCTTTCCATTGGAAATAAGTTCAGTTAAAAATAATTAGAACATGTTCAAATCATAGGGATGAACATGTTAACTACACTTTTTCATAAAAATCAAATCAGTTATTATAATTATATCTTCAATAATAACATGTTCATGCCATCATTCTGAAATTAACACGCCTTTTAATTTGATTGGAATATTTATGGTTAGTATAAATTTTACTCTGGCAGCACTGTCATAAATTTGTTTTTATTTGAAGACTATTATAATATGTACTTATATATTATTTTTCAATAATTTTAAATGATACATACCATGTTTTGTATTATTAATTAACATGCCAGCTATTTCGTAAATTTGGATAATGGATGGTAAAAATGGCTAGCATTTGAAGAGTTGTTTGATGTTCGTGTTTTACCAATTTTAAAAAGGTGTTATTCTATTAAAAATGAGTTCCAGAGGCAAAAAAATGGTTGTTAACTACATTTTTTTAGGGAAAATGAGTATATATATATTTTTTGCATAAATGCGTTTTTTTACTTTGTAAATACTTTTTTGATATATTAGTGACATAAATCAACAAAAATTAATATTGAATTAGCAATAAAACATATTTTTCAAAGGCGAAATGCAAATGTCTAATTATCTCAAAATGACTTGAATGTTAGTTGACAACTTCTTGCCATGGAGTCTTAAATTATTTTTGAATTAGCATTCTAGAACTAATTTTAGCATCCGCAAGACCCTGGAGTGCCAGCACCCCGACGGTTGAGGGTGGACGACGCGCCAGCCCTGTCTTCCAGCAGGGGCGGAGAATGTAATCTGGTGTCTGGGCCTAATGGAGTGGGAGAGGGAAGACATTCTCTGAATAGTAAACTTTAATTGAAAAACTGGGTAGAAACAGGGGACTTAGAGACGTTCTAACAATAAAACGAACAATTAAACTAAATTGCTAGATCTGGGGCTCTTTCTTAGCGTTTAGTTACACCTTACTTTATTTTACGAGACATTAAACTAAAGAGTGAAAATCATGTTTCGTAAAATTCATTCATCCATTTTCATCCTAGGTGGGACTGTAAAGGACTGAAAGTACCGTCATTTTTGACGGGTTACAGCTTGTTGTTTTAATAAAATAATAATATTAAGTTTTAATATTATATCAAAAAAGAATTCAAAAATATAATTTAGTATACATTACAAGTATTTTTTTAAAATTAACAAATATGTAATAAATTTAAATTTGATAAAATAATTAAAAACAGAAATACAGAATTATCATTAAGGAAGATATAAAAAGCAAAAAGAGAAATAAAAATAAAACATAATATGCCTTCTAAGGGATTTTTTTTAATTACAAAATATATAATAAATTTTTTAAATATTGAGAAGAAATACACAGCATTATACAGGAATTCATTTTAGAGTTTTCTCAGATAGTTCTCGTCTTATGTCAGAGCCACCCTGTTAAATGGTTAATTGTTTTTTTAGAGCACCTGGTCTCATTTTTTTAAGTTATCCGGTATCAAATTATATATTTTTGGGCCTAGATGTGCGTAATGCATTTGTCCTAACTTCAAATTCTTTTTATCAGTTCTTAGCCATCCTTTGGTGGACTTTCTAGTTTCGTATTGGTGGTTTAATTGGACATAACTATTTATATTTTTATGAACATGTAAAATTACTGTATAAATTTGTCTAGTATCCAAAGCCCTAAACTCTCTAAAGAGACATTCACTTGGATATCGAAATGGTTTTTTCATTATAACTCTCAGTAGGGCTTTTTGTGCTTTATCCACTGGTTTTAGACTAGCTTTATAAGTAAAATACGATTCCTATTGATTTATTTATTTACCACAATTTCGGTCCTCGTAGAAATTCTCTTCAATTTCAAATCAATTTATTTAAGTAAATAAACCAACGTCAAATTCATGTCATAGGCCTGTTACAATATTATTTCATACGTAAAAATATTTTAATATATATTCTTTCCTTTGTCCATTTTTCGCGCGCAGAAATACGTGGAGACGAGATGAGGGGATGCTGTGACGGTAAGATGGGAATATTCCGTCTCCTCGGATTTAATGCGGTGTAAGATTTACGGTAAATTGAAGATCATGATTTGTGTATCTGTCGCCAGGGGATTATGGCGCAGCAGTCACCGTAACTGAACACGTTTATTTATTATGCAACTGTCCCATTTAGTTAGTTTTTACAAAAGGTTTTTGAACTATTTTACAATATTATATTTGTTCATATTTGAAAACAAAAAATGATCTAAATCCACACACTCTAAAATAATTGTATACAGATGAACTATGCCTCATCTTTAGGCGAAGTGTTTGGGGAACAGTAGTACTGAAGTTAAAGTAGGTGTTTATTCTTACATACATAATTTAATACCTTAATAAACAAAATATGTATATATTTAATTTTTATTAAATTATGTCCCAAATCGAGTATTTTAAAAAGAAACGTATTTTTCTAACAAAGCGCGACTTTATTACTAACACATTACATTAGATTATTAAAGAGTTAAGGTTGTTATTACGGTCGTTATATATACAACTATTTACAGTTAAATATATACATATTTAACTGTAAATAGTTGCGGATATTTTATACGAACCGTATGTTTTTCCGAGAAACGGAAAAACGGAACGGAACGGAAACGAGAAACGGAAAGATAAACAGTGCAGGATGCACTCATAGCTAACGGATACTCCCCGAACGTACGGACATCAAGAAAACGATCTAGCATATGTGATGTTCCAAGAAATAAAGCATACTTACCTTACATCAGAGCTCTTACTGACAAAATCAGCCGGGTGTTGCTGAAATTAAATATAAAAACAGTTTTCAGTCCCCATAGTTCGATCTCACGTCTCCAGGTGTAAGTCTAACCACTAATTTCATGCTTTAAATATTAAAAATATTAATACTACAAAAATAAATACTGGGGGCATACTTCTACTGTTTTGGGATTTCGTGGTTCGATTTTGATATTTATCATTTTTTAAAATTTTCTTTGAACTTATCTATAGTTGCAGATACCGTGTAAATAAAATGACGGGTTCATTTCAAAGAAAATTCTAACCTCACTCCTACATTTGTATCAGTTTCCTTTCAAATTTCGGTACGCGTGACATACTGAAGGACATTAAGATACTAATCTTAAATTAAGTGAACTACCAGTCGTCAAGAAACTAACACTCATCCCACTGTATCTTAAATACATCGATTGTTGAATGAATGAATGAGGTAATATGACCTGAAGATGAACACTCACAAAACAGAATTGTTAATAGCATCAAGAAGATCACTTCCAACGCCAAAAATAATTATCAACAAAGAACCAATAGAAAGAGTCACGCAATACAAGTACTTAGGTGCATGGGTGAATGAGAACTGGAATCCATCTCAAGAAGTATAAGCTCCAATTGAGATGGCAAGAAGTGCGTTTCTCAGAATGAGACCGTTATTTTCCAACCATGACCTAAGCCTACAACTCAGAATGCGTATGGTTCGGTGTCATATTTTTGCCAATCTCTTATATGCGGTGGAGACATGGACACTTAACCAAGAACTAATCCGCAAAGTCGAGGCTTTTGAGATGTGGATCTATAGGCGCATATTGAAAGTTTCCTGGGTGGATAGAGTGACGAATAATGAAGTCTTCCGGCGTATGGAAAAAGACCGAGAAGTGCTGCGAACTATCAAGACAAGAAAGCTGGAGTATCTCGGGGATATTATGAGAGGACCAAAATATAGTCTAAACCAACTCATCATCCAGGGGAAAATAAGTAGTAAATGAGGCATTGGAAGATGCCGCATCACATGGCTGCGTAACTTGAGGAACTGGTATAAGTGTAACTGGACTGAGTTGTTCCGTGCGGCGGTAAATAGAAACGTAATCGCCCTGATGATCCCAGAATGATCCCTGACCTCCAATAGGAGATGGCGCCATAAGAAGGTGAATGATTGAAATGTAGATGTTTAATACAGTGATTGGGCTATGCTTTGCATCTCCCTGCTGGACCGCCCTACACGGCCCAGCACGGAGAAAGCTATTAGAGAAAAAAATGTCAACCAGGCGACGTATGAGTAGGGCCGATATGTCAGCATAAGCTCATAAAACGGTTCTGGGAAAGTGGTGGGTACCCAATCACTGATACAGTGAAGTGGTTAGTGCAGTTTCCTTGCCGCGTGGCACGAGTGCTTTTACATCGTCAGCGAGGAAACTGCTTTAGCATTTAAACACTGCCCAACTGGATGGCGAAAGTGTAAGGCCGATGCGGGAGTTTTGCTCGTAGAACGGTGGTTTAATAAGCTTATCAAAATGCTTTTGGGTGAGCTGTTTTCGCTAAAGTAATATTAATACTTTTTCAATAATGTGTCCTGGGTTGTATTGGTATTATAATCGTAACGTTAGGTAAGAAATGAAATTTACAAACTTTCATTGTAAATATGCTTTGTTACAAATTACATCAAACAATTTTTTTATGCCTGCTTATTGTGTAGAGAAATATCTATTTAATTAAAATTCTTCGTAAACAGTATTCTCTGAAAAGATGTAAACAGTTATTAATTAATGAATAAAGGCTCGTCTTATTCAGCTCACATCCTTTCACTGTTGAATAAAGGCTGCTCGTAATTAATAAAAGTCTTTTTTATAAAATGACAAACAAAGTGACATGATGTCAAAATCCGTATAACAATGTTATGACGATGTAATTTACGAGATCCATGTTATAGGCAAATAATAATAATTTTACTCCAGAATACCAGGTTAAGTATGCAAGATCTGGTCCGCCATATAATTATACAAATAACATAAACAATTATACGTGTGAATTAAAAGAAGAATTAAATTATATTCAGGGGGAGAAAATGTAAAATAAACTAATTAAAAAAATATGCATATCATAAAACAAATAATAAGGGTGTTATGAAATATATAATTAGAAATTACAAAATAATTGATATACGGTCAGTTGAATCAACTAATTTTGTGTCTTTCGTTTAAAACATAGATTTTTGCTTTTTCCACCAATCAAATAAACCCGATTTCGTAAAAATCTATGCTTTGAACGAACTATAAACCTAGTTGATGATATGGAAAAGGGAGGCAAGTGTCAAAAATAAGAAATGGAGTTAAATATGCCATTCGACAGCTTTTTTTTTCTATCGATTGGCATATTTGACTCCATTTCGCATTTTTTGACACTTGTCCCCCTTTTCCATATCACCACAGCCTTTATGTCGTCATTATTAGCGCCATCTGGTAGCATTAGTGACGGACATTGTTACATAGAGAATAATGCTATTCGTTACTTTTAAAACCTGGTTGTTTGCGTCATCTGGTAGTGCTTTTGTATGTCGCCAGGTTCCGTCTATATATTTATGTACATTCCACGAAAAAGTGAAATAACAATTTTCTAAATTAATGTACATTATGGATGTCTCACAGAGACGAAACTGTATTTATTTTTATTATGGGAAAGTAGGTATAGAAGTCATTTATGGTGTATATCGAACTTACGACCGATCTTTGGTAGGTTTAAGTGATCACTTTACACATATGTAACGAGGTGGAAATGGCGAACGTAAATACAGTTTCGTCTCTGTGAGACATCCTTAATATACATTAATTGATTAATGATGTCTCTTTGACAAGAAATCCAGCACTACGGTTCTGAAAGATTTGAACAAACTCAACAATATTCACAATTTTCTGATTAAGGTTTAATTTTGGAAATCACAAACCCCCAAAATATAAAGACATGAAATGACGTAAACTTCTTGGAACACAGACTGGTTCAACAACTGGTTCTAATATGTTTGACTTGTTTATATATTTTTTTTGTATTTGTTGGGCACTTACTATGTAACAATTTCTTTCAGACATTTTTTGGAGAGTTTAAACTTATGTACAATTTGTTACTTATTTATGATTACTACGCTATCGGTTTCGACACGTCCGTGTCATTAACGGGCGTTATTTAAACTTAACTAAAATGTGCAAGTACTGTATTAGGAGTTTTTAGGTGGTGGTGGTGAATTGGCGTGGTGAGAGGGGCGAGGGAGGGAACATGGTTAATAATGGTGACCTACATGGGGCTATTATTTTGTTGGCAATATTGATATTTGAGTTTAATTTTTTGTTAATTTCTAAGGTTTCTAGAGCAGACAATTTGCAAATTTTGTTAAAATTAGTGTATTTAAAGGTAGATTTATCTTTTTTGAAAATGTGTCCAGTTTCTAACTAGTGGTTAGAAAATTCAGAATAATTTATATTTCTCAAACAAAGTTCATGTTCACTTATTCTAATTTTAAAATTTCTCGTGGTCATTCCTACATATTGTGCATCACAATCATTGCATTTTAATGTGTAGATACCACTTTTTTCCCATTTATTTATAGACCACCACGCCAATTCACCCCCACCACCTAAAAACTCCTAATACAGTACTTGCAAATTTTAGTTTAGTTTAAATAACGCTCGTAAATAACACGGACGTGTTGAAACCGGTTGTTTATACTTGAATTAGCGGTTCATAGTGTTTCATGTTATAATACAGATCTTTACGGCTTTAGGAAAGGTTCGTAGGTCGTGCAATGAAAAAGCGATCGGTCGTAATTTTTGACGTTTATTTCTCCCGGAGTTTAAACTCTGGGATCCAGTGACACTGATTAACTCTCGACTGTTCGAGTAAGCGATGCGATGTCGAGGGTTACAGTTTATATACCCCGCTGACTCTTTGTTCGTTCCCCTTCTAGTCGTAAACCTCTATCGCTGTCCGATGGACTTTGAATGTTCGGTTGATGACTGGAAGTACTTAGGTTAGGAAATCCAGATAATGGAAACAATTGAATAATTGACTGCTGACGCTATGCGGACATTACCCCCGGAGTAAAAAATGGACAACGAAAATCGGGTAATGCAGTGTCCTCTAGACTGGAAGACAGTGGGAAAAATTTAACAATGGACTGCTGACGCTACGCGGACATCGCCCCCACGATGGCTATTGTCTTTATTATATGCTATTCATATATGTAACTATTCTGCATCCGATGTCATTCTTTGATTATGGAGCCAGATCTCCATGATAGCGCAACTTGCACTAGGGAGTTAGTTGGTGCTGTGCTCCAGCCTCAGCTTAAGACCAACAACACCATGAATGACTCATGAAAATACCACGTTAAATGTCTCCGATACATATGTCGTAACATTCCTGCATAGAATATATTTTTCTTGATTCTAATACGAAAATCATGCACGTAGGTAGGTTTTACTTATATCCTCCATAATTTTTAACTTCTTTATTAAAAAAGACTTTGATTATAAAAAAAAGTATTTGAAGTGTTGAATCAATACGTAAGAAGATCCGGTTCAGAAAAAAGCAGCATTTAAATGATTTTCTAGGTTGGGTTTCATATACAAGTATATTTTAACTTTCACATTTTCAAATGGAGGAAATAAAACATATCCGATTTAACCGGAAATAAAAAATGGTCGACAACTGCCTCCCCGATATCCGGTTACCCAGAAAGCGGAGATGCTACCATGGCAACCTAGTAGTGGGGAGGGGGGGATTTATGCTGGCGTCAATCAGTAAGAAGACTGGACGAAAACTTTCATCAACCGACACAAGGCACCTGTCTCGCGTCAGGGTGGGGTCCATGTCATCCCCAGAGTGGATGTTGTGCGAGGAGAGAGAAGGAGACTTTAAGAAAAGTCAACAAAACTCAAGTTAATAATTGTATTTTTAATATTCGAGAATTCAACTACAAAATATTTAGTCAGAAATATGGTAAAAATTCAAACTTTGAAGTAGCTTTTCTCCATAACTATTAAAAGTTTAGTTTTCTCATATCCTTACAAACATGTAAGGATATGAGACGTTCATCTCACTATCGTGAACTTATGCCGAGATGAAAAGCTTTACTGCGAAAATGAGGACCAGAAAAAAGAACAAGAAAAGTATTTGTAAAAAAAGATAAAATAATGAAGCAGTATAAAAAAATATGTGAATTTTCACGTATTAGAAATAATACAGTTCTTTGAACACGTGAATAAACGGAAGTCTATATTCTGAATTTGACTATTTGTGAATTCACAGTTGAAAACACTGTGACGAGATACTAGAATCCGGATTAAATTGCACACTGTTCGAATCCCTTGTAATAATACGTCACTTTGGAACAATACTATAAAATGCTTTAGCACAATACTCTGGAATCATCTACAAACGTCTGGTATAATCTGGAATCGACCGGAGCATTCTTGTAGGCAGTAGAAATTTCGAGGAATCGCTAAAAAAATAAACAATGTTCACGAAGATTCGAAAAACCAAAGTGTTTCATATAAAAAGTGGGGCCAGTGCCGCGGCGGAGCGACGTTTGTTTTGACGTTTCTACCGGTGCGATATTAGCGACAAACCATAGCGATGGGTGTGGCCAGCGCGTGTGTAAACCGAGTGAAATATTAAGGAAAATACCTACTTACGTGCGATAGTTGAACAGATTTTACTCGAAAGCGATAACAAGCGGTAGTAAAGTGTTCATAGACTGCGAAATAGTATGATAATATTAAATTTAAGACGTGTCCAGTGACCTTGTGAATTAATTGTAATAATCAATAAATCGCTAATTGATTTCCAGTGTTTTAATTTGTCTCCCAAAGTCACTAATGTATTCACCGTATAGTTTTGTGTCAGTAATAATAAAAGTAGAATAATAGAAAATGGGCAACAAAGAATTTCAATGTTGTTATTGTCACTCAACATAATACCCTTAATCTTTTATTTTAATCGTGACAGTGTACTTGTTCCGCACGGGAACTGATAAATTTTGCGCGGTTCCATCAAGCCTGCTTCCGAAGGCCGAGGTTGTAAGTCACGGTCCGCTTCGGAGACAAGACAGTGCTAACACTTCCATGTAGTGGAGAGCCTTTTGCTTTGAATGCGAGAGCCTCATAGAGAATCGTCCGTCGCGGGGGTCCAGAAGCACAGGAGATTGCAGAGGCTGGCCTGTAAATTCTCAGCCGCCATCTTTACCAAGTAGGAATCC
>JADDOH010009767.1:0-118091 GCA_016648135.1 Agrypnia vestita
TTTTTATTTTATTTAAGTTGTATTGAAGCAAATGAATTTTTCATAATCGATATAAGTTACTGTAATGATAGTTCAACTTTTTGAAAAATAAGTCAGAAATGTTGAAAAAAAAGAAGCAAAATGGAAAATTCGATATTGCATATATCCATAACATGATATTAGGTCATGGTTGCTTGAACATTTTAGACTTATAACTTAGTCAGGAATCTACCGGTCAAGTTTCTGCTCCTAGCTCTGGTACACCCTTATATACATATGTCAAAAAAACCATTCATGATACCGCTTGATGTCACTTGTATGGAGACAAGTGACTTTAAGCTTATTATTTTAGGACATTTTTGTTGGAACATTTTAATAGAAATCTATCTACCTGTAAAGTATAGTGAACTACTTCTGCTACACCCTGTATATAAAGATTATCAAAATAATTATACATTTGGGCTTTTACTCTACTTTTACTACATTAATATATTCGACTCTTTACATTAGTACATTTCCAGTGATAACCTACGCAATGCGAGCTTGCATGTTGACTGTAGAAGAATGTAAGTATCAGCAAGTAAGTCTGTAAGAATTCGCGAACGATTTCCCACAGATGAAGATACATTGTGAGCAATTACGATCCACACTAACGCATGCAGCATCCGGGCCGTTGGACCAGAGACCGTGAAATTTTTTAAATTATCATCATCGTTTTTTATTAGACACTGCTCCCATTTCATCACACACACATACAAGTATCATAATGCGAAATATCAGTGGTGCTCATTTTAATATTGAAGATGAGGAGGTGACTATTTGTTCTGGTCGTCGGTATTCATTTGTCTTATGATAATGTCCTCATCCAAGGTGGTTAAGTCTTCGTCCATCTATGTTTAAACCAGCTTGGTCCCATTCCATCTTGCGAAATATATTCTCTAAGGTTGCTGAAAAAAACCACCTTAGATTTGCAGATGACATAGTTCTTTTCCAAGAAAACCCTAAAAAACTAGAGAAAATGATCCAAGACCTAAATAGAGAAAGCGAGAAAATTGGACTGTCCATGAATATCAACAAAACAAAATTATTAACAAACTCAGACAAAGGAGAAATTACAATAAATAAGCAACCGCTTGAATATGTAGAGGAGTACATATACTTGGGTCAGATCATCTCCCACACTGATCAAACAGACAAAGAAGTTAAAAAACGGATTGCAAATGGATGGAAAAAATACTGGTCACTCAAAGAAATTATGAAGGCCACCGATCTCAGTATGGGCACAAAACGGAGAGTCTACAATACCTGCATTCTACCCTGCATCACATATGGCTGCGAAACATGGTCTCTCTCAAAACATCATAGAGCCATGCTGCAAGGATGCCAAAGAGCGATGGAGAGAAGCATGACACGTATCAAGAAGCAAGAAAAGAAACAAAGCACCTTTATAAGAGCCAAAACGAAGGTTATGGATGTACTAACGAAGATAGACCAACTGAAATGGAGATGGACAGGCCATATGCTAAGGAGCACTCAGGAAAAGTGGAGTAAAATTGTTACCCCAGAGATGGGAAAAGGAAAAGGGGAAGACAGCCCAAGAGATGGGAGGATGAACTAAAATTAACAGCAGGCCCTTTCTGGAGAAGGGTCGCCAGGGATAGAACTCAATAGAAATTGTTGGAGGAGGCCTTTGCCAAAAGGCACACTGAACTTAGAGATATTCTTTAAACAGGGAAAGCATTTTATCTTACACAAAAATCTAAGTTCAGGATAAAGGGCTAATTGATTGATTGATTGAATGTCCTCATCCTGGTGGTCCACCAAGTTAGTCCTATTTCTCGTAGCGGACATTCTGTTTCAGAAATGGTTAAAATATTGATATTAGGTATGTTGTCTATGTACATACATAACTTGAAATGTGCTTATATTTTAGACATTAGATATACATATAGCAGTGAGTACTGAGAAAAAAAGATAACTGTCTGCATGCTAACTAAAATATATATAAAAAATTAATCACTTTTTTTGTAAAAAAGTTACCTAATTCCTACTAAATTTCAGGCCTTCGGGGTGGTGTAACGCAGCATGTAGCGGGAAGCAGTATGTAGCGAAAATGGGAGACCACGAAACGCACTCGAAATTAGTGTTCTAAATATTCGAATTCCGGGCTAAAAACGCATTTATTTACAAGAAAAAATTATGTACAAAAAATATTATTACATAAATAAAAATAAAAATTCTAGAGACATGATAATATACTGTATATATTATATAGATATATATATATTTTATTCTTATTTTACGCTTCAACAGGCCAAGAGGCCCAATTACAAAAGCGAAAAACATCACAATACACTCAGGCTTGAGTAAATCACACAGATTAATTGTGACCTCACCGGGAATCGAACCCGGAACCCTCGGTGTGAGAGGCCAGAGTCATGTATAATCCACTGCAAATTCACATTATTTAGTTTAGGTAATACATTAAATTAGCCTATGCATAATGCACACTCGAGCATTTTGTAAAAGTAAAAAACCAAATAATATGTTCATTAAATTTCTTTATGTACATAGATAGATACGCGGTATCATGGATTTTGGTAAAAATTCATGAACCACTCCCATCTCTTTTCAAGTAGTAATTCAAGTGGTAATTCCAGTAATCCAAATGGTAATTCCAGAATGCGGAAATAACATATTTTGAACCAGTTTTTATCGCTTAACGCTACTTGTATCTTGTAAATCAGCCGGCCTAGAGCAACACAAACCTTTCGAGTGTGTTACTTTTTCAACTCTTTAGACTTGATTAGTTATTTCATAGTTTAATTTTAAATCAAATAAAAACTAGGAAATACATCCCTAAAGCACAATAATAATATTAAAATTATAAAAACACGCTAAATTACTAAAAAGGTGAAAAAATATTTTTTAACAGCCATAGTGCTAAGAGCGAAAACAGTATGTCTGTCAATGAAATCAAAAGCTTTCTTCTTGTTCATGAGAAGAATGAATGATATATTAAAAGAAAAATGCAAGCGACAGTTGGGATTTGGGAAAAAGCGCCCACGCTTTAGATTTGTTGACATACTCTTGTATACATTCTCTTTTGAATTGGCTGTCAAAAACATTTTCACCTTTTTGATAAATTTTAATAAAATCGTGTTTTTTTTAATACGGTTTTATTTTCCAACTTTACGTCTTCGTTGCATTAAATTTTTTAATCAATTCTAGCCTCAAAACTCAAACGTCACTTTTATAATAATACGACCCGACAGATGTCACCGGTATTTACGACATCCGATAAAATAAAGTGTCAGCATTTTTTTTTAATGAACCATTTTGTAAAACTGATGAATTATTTATTATCGTATAGTAATCCGTAATACGTCTCTCTGCCAAATTTCAGAGCCATTGTTGGTCAGGAAGTGAGTCAAATATTGATTACAAAATTTGTCCCTATACCTGACAGACAGACAAGTGAAGCTTAATAAAATCTCGTAAAAATGAATGCAATAGTTTAATAACTCATTTGATCATTCTTTTTGTGCAATCAAATTTGTGCAAGTATTCATAGTGATTACAGTTTAAATGAAAATATGTGAATTTAAAATATCAATGTTGTTGAATGTTTCGTAAGGGAAGTAATTATAATATTAATTGCCCTGATTTCTCCTATATTAATGCGTAGGTACTCAGATTTATTTTAAAATATTTCTAAAAAATTTAATAAAATACACAAATTATTAAATTAATGCTCACAGTTTGAGTGTCGCTGCTACTAACGATTTCAACTAGCGAGTCAATGCACTTCTACAAGAGTTTAACGAAAATATTAATTACGATCTAGAAAATGTTCAAAATATGTAGATACGTACATATTATACTTACCCATTTGAACGGTATTCGCCGATGCACATAAATATGCCAAAAATATATTAAATGTTAATCACCATTTTTGCATTGCCATCATTTCAGAGAAATAATGCTCGGTTATTCTCTCTCTTACTTACAGCGAATTCTGAAGCTGACTTAGGCCCGGTTGTTTCAAGTTCGATCAAAGTAAGCGGTCGATTAAAGCATAGATTTTTACGAAAACGGATCGTCTGATTGGTGGAGAACGTAAAAATCTATGCTTTAAAAGAACGCTTACTTTAATCCAACTTGAAACAACCGGCCCTTAGCTGACTAGCAAACTGATTTAAAAAATAGTTAAATGAAGATTAAAAGTTTCTTTATCTTACTAACAATTAAAAAGTACAATGATATAGAAATAGAATTGCAAAAAAAGCCTTTGTTTTACTGCAAATCAGTGATTTTTTGAAAGGAAAAGAAATATGTTAAATTATCCCAAGAACAGCTACTTAATTTAAAATATTATAGGTACCTCGAGAAGGTGTTAGAAATAATATATTAACAAGGACAAATAGAATTCCACTATCCCAAATGAAAATTCTGAAGACATCCTTGGAAGACTTAGGCCCGAATACAGAGTCCATACTTAAATGTTTTGGAGGTAAAGTATGCTTTGAAAGCGTAATTTTTACTGAAAATTATACATTTAAAGCGTACTTGAACACTCAAATCATTAAGTATTGACTCTCTATTGGGACTTAAGGCGGGTTCCTAGGTAAAATACCGCCCATTAATATTTTTCTCCACCTACCCACAACCACCGATAATTTTGGTGGATGCATTTGACAGCATCATTTATAACTATGAAGATTTACTGTTTTTTGGTATCATTTCCGCAAAATTTTGAAAAACGCGCCCTTGGAAAGGATCTTGCTGATTCAAATAGAAAAATTTCAGCTTAATTGGACATATCTTGCGCATGGGAAACCTAAGACTCGGGAAAACTAATACTCTAAATAGATATTATCGTCAGTGCCAGAGGAAAGAACATGGAAAAGGCAATTTGAGAGACTTCGAAGTAAGATTGAACTACTAGTGACTGGCACAGCGCAGGACAGAGAGTGGTTGAAGAGTGTTGTTCAAGCGATAGGCCTCCGATTCGATTAGGATAAAGATAATGAATAATAAGAATAATAAAGAAAAAGAAGAAGAAAGAAAGAGCCCTAAAGTATCATCTAAATATTTTATTCGCTTTTCATGCCAGACACTAATTATTTTAATTGTTTTAAATCTAATAATTATATTCTTCTCCCAATTTGACCCTAAGATTGCTTAAGTGCAGCTTTTCTTGCTTAGGCCCTTGGGATGTCCCTGATAAAATGCCTAAATTTTCTTCAATATCGTGAGCTGGTGGCTTGTGTAAATTTTATCAGCTGGTTTCAATAGTAATGACCATGGAACGAAATGTTCGGTATCACAATACGGACCAGTTAATTACCGGAAATTTATTCGGCCATAATAGTCCTAAAGGCTGGGCGCACTTTACCGAGCACGGTAGGTACTTCTACATACATACAGTGCTCCCGTTAACCGAGTTCAGCAATGTGCCCTGGGCCTGAGCTCATTACCAGGTTCAGAAAGCTCACAAAAACCTGCTCGGCTGTACGCAAAGAGGACGGTTACTGGCATTTCTAACTGCTTTCATTCACTCCCGGGGTTCAGTACCGGATTTCAAATTTGGTAACTGTTCTTGCCTTGGCGGATATTCTTAATAAATATAATTCTTAAAAAAAAAAGTAACCCATAAAAACCAAGTTTTTACCATACTCCCTTTCTTTGTAAAATATATCAATAATTAAAGATGGATTAAAACATATAACATAGCACTAAACTTACAGAAATTTAATATATTTCTAAAATGTCAGATGTTTTGAGATGTCAAGATTTTGATAGATTCAATTATCATCAATATCGTACCATATGAATTTTCAGCGTCAAATGATTTAGTCAGAATCAGATTTGAGTAATGTAGATTTCTTCAAAACTAAGCAGAAATCTAAAAGAAATACATTATTATTTGATTTTTTCCCAAAAAACCCAATTTTGCTGTCATCTGTAAACCAATTTACGATGTACCTATTATACCGACGAAGTAATTCAAATTTAGAAAATATTCCGCGACGTTATAGGGCCGCTATGCTAATAATCAAACTTTTCTAATGATTCCAATTTGAAAAAACCAATAAAATTTCTAAAAATCCGAAATTATACTATAATTATTAATTTTTTTAACGAAAGTTTGATAGATCTTCTTGATCGTCGCCACGAGTCTGCTTGCCAAGTTTCAGCTCGATTGGATCACGGGAAAAGGGTCAAAAATCGATCCAAAGTTTTTGTTGACGGCAAGCAAGCAGACGCCACGAGTTAATATATAGGGAGTAATAAATCCGAGTTAAGTAACATAATCAGTGATTAGGCCGTATTCTGAAAACAACAAGATTGTTATTTGGTGATTGTTACCCCAACACTAAAAAATAAACGTCAAACCATCTGTCAAATGTCAATATTTCTATCATTGTGAGGAAAATATTGGCTTTAATTTAATATTTGAACTCTTTAGATGAAGAAATTGGTAGATGTGTGTGAAACAAACTGATTTCTGCCAACTTTTAAAGTAATATTAACACTTATTTTATATAATATTAATTAAAAATTTATATTTTAGACAAAACTGTAGATTGCAATGACTGGTTTGCGGGATGATATAAATATCGACTAGACATCTAATAAACAGGTTTTTTCGCTATTATAATCCATGTATGTGTAACAAAATATTAATGTGCCTATTTTAATTTAAAATGGTTATTATGCACAACTGTTAGGTGTTTAAAAGTGATATTGCACTATCGTATACGTATACATAAAAACACAGGATGGAATTTCTCTTTCTTGTCTTAGGTTTTTAATGACAACTATTAAAATTGTCGAAATTTAATTGATTCCATGCCGAAATGTGTTCATTCTGTTATAAGGGAGACTGGGGACACTTGATCCCCCCCTTTTGTTTTTTATCTCTAATTCCCTTATTATAATATATCATATTTCAAATGTCTTTGTACTCGAAAAGGTGAAATTTAATGGAGTATTTCGACTCATTACGATGGCTGATCTTCCAGATTGATTTATTCGTGATTGTCGATAGCACGGTCAATTTAATATGTAGCGTTGTTTGTTTTCCTGACTTTTGAGCGTCATAACTGTTAATCTATGAGCTTTTGCGGTCCCACAAATACTTTACCGCCTAAAACATCATTCTCAGCTCACTGCAAGATTTTTTTTATCGATCGGTCTTCGTTCCCGAGCATATTCTCTCGTTTTACATATTTTAGGCGTACTTGATCTCGAAAGAAAATAATCAATAAGGGAAACTTGATCCGGGGGGATCAAATCTCACACAAGTACTTGTACTAAGTGTCGTCTAACCGGCTTAAGGGGAGAAAATATTATTTTTAAAAAACTACTTTGATTTCAGCAGCAAACACCAAACCGTCCGCCATCTCTATAACTGTCAAGTTTTTCTGATGTCACTACTTCAGAAAGTTAACGGGTACAATATCTAGTAATATTGTCAGTTAAAAATAATGCAATGTTCACAGAAGTTCTGTAAATCTCGTGTACCCTAAGGATCAAGTGTCCCCAATCTCCCCTACAGGCAAAAGCACGACATAAACCATTTTAATTAAAAAAAATAATTATCACTGTATGTCATCTGTAACTCAAAATATTCATAATAAATGTTTTTTACGATTTTAAGATGTTTTATTCCATTAATTCGCACAATACTGTGTGTCCATTTCAAGTGTCCGTACTTACATGTACCTACTTATGCCCTGTGCTTCAGTATGTGTATAAATGTCAATTGACTTTTATACACATATACTTTTATACACGTACTTACGTATCACCCACACATACACACACACACCTGACACAATTTCTTATAGACAAAACAAACATTACCAGAAGAGCGTCTCACTCAACACTTGAATGAATCTTCTTGCAATGCTCACCTGATCGGAGGAAAAACCGAGTCCATATTCTCAATTAGAAAGCGCGGGAAACAAAAGAAAATGGCAAACAAAAACATGATCTCACTTTCATAAAACAATGTAGGTATGCAAATAATCATCGGAGTATTCTTTGAACACAAACTCAATTTAAAATGGCGATTTCTCAGCAATTATCCATGTGTTTGTTTGCCACGAAGATTCCCCTCATCCATAATCCGTAATCGGAGGTGTGATAAATTAGTTGCCTGGGTTCATACAGTGTATTACATATTAATTTACTTATATTTGTCTGAGTCTTCATTAATCTTCTACTATGCACATCTATTCACAAAAAACAAAGTGAAAACCAACTTACTATAATAAATCTATTGTCTAGAATCGAAACAACACATTAGTCAAAAGGTCGCTTTTGTATCAAAGAACAATATTTTCAGTAAATTTTATGTTTATTATTTTTTTAATTGAATAAATTTTCATTTACAATAGTTTACGTCATAAATTATGATACAATATTGAATATATATTTTTTGTTATATATTACCTCTCTTTGGCTCGTACCTCAGTACAGAAAAATTCTGGTTCAAATTCCTGCGACGTTTTAATAATTTTATTTGACTTGTAATAAAGCGATGAATTTTATAATTTTTAAATTTTCAATTTAATTTTCAATTTATTTATTCAATAATATGTACATTACAAACTTAAATTCAATGCATACACATTATGAAGATATAATTATATATTAGGTCCTTACATATGAAATTGATGTTTTGCCGTACTGGCAAATTTGATCTCAAATATCTTCTCTTTAGTTAGGAATTCCAAATCCAAATTTATACAGCTATTTACTCATGTATTTGTGTTTTGAAAATTATAATTCATTTGTTTTTTCCTCAATTGTTTTTTTCTTTGCGTCACTCAGTTTACAAAATGAAAAACTTGAAATATCGCGTTATTTACGAGTACGAGTTCCACCGTGGCACCAGTGCTGCAGAAACGGCTCGAAGGATTAATGATGTGTATGGCGACGGTGCCGCAAAAGAAAACACAGTGCGTTTTTGGTTCCAACGTTTTCGTTCTGGAAATTTCGACCTGCAAAACAAGCCCCGTGGACGGCCGGAGACCAAAGTTGATAATGAAGAATTGAAGGCTATTGTGGAAGCGGAGCCATCGCAAACCACATCCGAGTTAGCTGCAGGCTGCGGTGTTAGTGATAAAACTGTTTTAATCCACTTGAAGCAAATTGGTAAAGTGAAAAAGCTTGAAAGGTGGGTACCTCACGAATTGAGTGAAGCAAATCAACAAACGCGCGTTGACTGCTGCGTTGCATTACTCAACCAGCACAATAATGAAGGGATTTTAAATCTTAAATCTGGCCATATGATTACGGCAGATGTCTATTGTCAGCAACTGCAAACCATGATGGAAAAGCTAGCTGCTAAACAACCGAGGCTGGTTAATCGCTCTAGGCCACCGCTGCTTCATGATAACGCTAGACCACACACTGCACAACAGACGGCTACCAAATTAGAGGAGCTTCAATTGGAATGTCTAAGACATCCACCGTACTCTCCGGACCTTGCCCCAACAGATTACCATTTTTTTCGAAATTTGGATAACTTCTTGCAAAGGAAAAAATTCAACTCCGATGGGGCAGTCCAAACCGCCTTCAAAGATTTTATTGATTCCCGTCCGAATGGTTTTTTTAGTACAGGGATCGATGAACTACCTATGAGATGGCAAAAGTGCATAGATAGCAATGGTATATACTTTGATTAAATAAAAATATTATAATAAAAAAAAATCGGCTTTATGTTCCTCCCATACTAAACGCCAATTTCATATGTAAGGACCTAATATAAAAATTAAAAATAACATATCAATCTGCTCAACAAAACAAAAATAAAAATAACAATCTGGTCAAAGGTGTAGAAGAATCCTGCTTCGGAAAAACCCTTCAGACACATGGAATATATCAATACCCAAAGCGATTTTGTTCAGCATAGCTGACATTGCTGTAGCTCTTTTAACAGGCATAACCATCGGCAGGTTGGTCCCGTATATTGGAATGTGAAAGAATCTATGCTGACGATGTCTAATACGATATGTATATATAATGACGATATCGGGAACATACAAACCAATTCTCTGCATAATTTCAGTATTATCGATCGTACCGCGCAACAATCGATAAAAATGTGTAATCAAATACACATTCCTTCTAGTCTCTAAACTATTGTAGCCAAGCGTACCCTGGAGAAACTCGGTTGGGTAAAGCCAAGGATATTTGTAGTATTAATAACAGGCCAAAGTTTTACAGAAGATAAGTAAGAAATATTGAAAAATGCAAAATTTGAAGTCGTTTATATCCATAACTATTGATATTGTTGTTTAAACATTTCGACTCGTGATTTAGGCAGGAATCTATCTGTAAAGCATTGTGATTAGCTCTGTTACACCTGTATATATATTTATGACAATTTTATATAAAATAAGGAAAAAATTAGTAAAAAGCGAGGAATTACATGAACACCTAGATAGAGAACAAATGTAGTATATAAATTAACAATATTGGTATAAATTAAAAAATATAAACATCACATTTTAGAATATTTTGAGTATGTACAAATTTTTCAGAATAGAACTGGATTTTTATCACAGGGACATCATTAATCAATCAATGTATATAATAGATGTCGCACAGAGACGAAACCGTATTTTTATGGGAAAGTACGTATAGAAGTCTTTTGGGTGTACATAGGGCTTACGACCCATCGTACGGCTGGCTTAAGTGATCGCTTTACACAATGCATCGTTTGCCATTTCCACCCATGATAGAATATACCATGTTTACTAATTTTTGGAAGTTGTATATATATTTAAATTATGCGCCACGTTTCACATATGAGTTGCAACCATCCTCCACGCGGCCTGCACCAAAGCTTTTTCATGCCCCCTAAATGCCCACAGATGTCGCTAATCTATAGTTGATTATGGAATTTGATAGCAATATACTTTATAGAATGACTGAGTAGACACGGTATTCTATCATGGGTGGAAATGGCGAACGTTACATTGTAAAGTGATCACTTAAGCAAGCTGTACGATAGGTCATAAGTCCTATGTACATGTACACCCAAAAATACAGTTTCGTCTCTGTAAGACATCTATAATATACATTGATTGATCAAATTTTATTTTAAGTTGTCTTATAAAATATTTATTAACCATGTACAAAGCCTTGCATGATACCTAAATATGCAACTACACAAAACCACGCGCGACCAAAATCGGCAACCGCATAAAACCCTGTACGTTCAAAGATAATAGAATCTTGAAACAATGATTATGAGCGGAATTTAAACAGTCAAAAAACATAGAAATGTTAGATACGGAGCTCAGAATTTTTGGACTGATAAGTGTGCGCTTTATCCTCTGCACGCATACTTACGGACTTACTATAATGGTGTGTGTAAGAACTGAATTCCATTTACTGGAATTTGCTTATCGAAATATCTCCTACATCGTAAAGCCTGCCGGGAATGTGGCGATGCGCTGCTACAATTATTGGAACGCAATGCATAATGTATGAATTTTCCAAAATCAAATCGGAAGGAGAAAATCGTGGGAACGGTGTCACGACGGTTACCTGCCGACTACTTCCTCCAAGTGTGTGACTGTCTTCTTCGAGCTCATTGTTTCTTTGGCCGTGATCTTCAAAACACTCGGCTGATTTTATATGATCTTGAATATTCACATAGCTGTAAGAAAATTTATTCATTATCGTGGAATATCAATCAGCTGTTTTCACGCTAGACTGTTATTCTTATATTTAACAGTGAAAGTTTTTTTTCCTTTCCCTACAGGTATAGCCGGGCCTACTTTGTATTTGAAATATCTAATGAATAAATTTGATTATTGCTTCAGTTTTCCCAAAGTGCTGAGAATCGATTTCTCTAGTATTCGTCGATTGTTTAGATTATTTCTTACTTCTTGCACCAACCTGCCATAAGCAATATTAAGGTCAGTTTCTTTCGTAAAATATCGTAAAAACGTGAAAATACTTCAACATAAAACTTGGTTGCATCGGTGATCATTATCAAATTCTTGTGCGATTTATATTTATCCAATAAAATTATTTGGTTGGATATAACACTTTTTTAGAGTCTATCTCTCAGACTATCTGTCCATTTTTATATTTATGGAATCGAGTTTATGTTTTAAAGATACCTTTATTCTTCGTTTCCATAGGTTTTTATTTTATTTTTCCGTTACATAAGCGGGATTCGGGCTGAGGGGTAGTTCCCGGGAGAGAATGGATTTGGGTAAAATAGTATATTCAGGTTGGAGAGTGTATCAGACGGGGAACATGGCGATATTTTGGCGTTGTTTTAAAATTTACATTGGGTTTTATCATACATTTTTTACACATTTTCGATCTAGATCTAGATCTTCTTCGAGACTCGTACATTTGAAATGAGCAGTGCGTGCAATCAGTATCCTCATATAAACAGCTCATAACTACAATTGCGTCTTATTGTTCAAAGGTAGATGAAACGTCCTTCCGGTCCGGTTCTTCCGGAAAACAATTTAAACAACCAAGAAAAATAATATATGCACATAATTTTTAATTATAATTTCGCTGTGTTTGAAGAAGATGAATATAAACTCGTTTCTTTTTTATACCTGTGAATGTATTTGATTTTATTACTTACGTTCATCCTATTTTTTTAATTCAATCCTATTACTTCATTTAGTTATTATATCTTTTTCTTTTCTTTTTGTAAATATTTGTTTTTTTTTATTGTTCCTTTAGCGCACAAAACAAATACACCACCGATAAATCGGCGTAATCGAGTGCTCGTTGACTCCCTTGTGAAAAGTATGATTTTTGTAAAAATTATCTCATAAATTTGGGGTGCACCTTAACGTTTTAAAAAATTCTCTTTGGCTATGCATAATTAAATTTCTTTCGTGTTTTTATTTAATAATAGCATATTTCTAACGATGAAATCGCCAGTGAAAGTGAAGTTTTAAAAACTTTGTTTACTTTTGTGAATTCTCTCGGAACATTTCGAAATAAATAAACATCGTTTGCAGCGATAAATAGTCAGCTTATTTAGTCAACAAAGGTGAAGGAATTCGGAGTAATTATTTCGATTTGTCGTCGCAAGTTAATCAGTTTGGTTCCGAAAAAAGATTGTTTTTGGAATTTGGAAAGAATAATGACCTTTATCAGAATATTACGACTCTTAGACTAAACTTTGTAAAATACGATAATCATGCCTACCGGATAGTGATAGTATTTTAATCGATGACAATATTCGTTATTTGAGATCTGATTGCGTCGATGATTGGCAACTGATTTTTTGCAATTCGACAATATATCTTAGTTATCAATCATCGATACAATTGGATACAAATCCCAAATAACTTTACCGAAAATAAAATAACGGTTTAACCATCACTGCTACCGGATAACATCACAAATAATACAGACGAAAAATGCCTACAAAAAGCAACCAAAAATTATATATAAGAACTAAATAATTTCAGCATACTTCTCTTCTAAACATAAGCGTTGGCTCCTATGCAGAAGAGATAATAATATTTTTAATATTGGAATATAAATAAAAGTCTTATTGTTTGTAGAATTCCTTTATAATAAATAAATAAATTTTAAAATTTACACTGGGAGTGTTGTGAGCTGAATATAATATACTTTCAATTTATTTTGCAGAAATTCTAGTAGGTAAGTTACGATTATTTAAATGTATGGATTGTGGATTGCACGCTACCGCATAGTGCTTATATATGCTTTAATTTTTTGCGTTTTATTAATTAATTATGCGCAATTTATTAATGCTTTTCACACTGACATTAACATAATATCCGTAAAGATCACACCTGATAACTTTTTTAACCTAGCATTAGGTTTATCGAAAATAAACTTTTTTTATTTTGCAAGTACCTACACATCTAATTCATATATGCATTTGAAAGTTTTTCGAAAGTAAAAGTGAAAAGCCCTGTATTGCGAACTTAATTTTCTATACTTACGTAAAACAACAGTCTTACCCAACAACACTATTAAAGATTTTTTAATATTACGATACTCTAAGTAATAGCTTTCCTTACTTAAAAGTAATTTGAAAAGTTTTGCTATGAAGGGGTATTTTCTCTACGCCTAACCCACAGCGTTCAATTTGCTAATATAAAATGGGTTGTTTTTTCTTCTTAATATTATGGTAAACTGACGGAAATCTTACACCGAGGGAGGGAAACTGAGGGAAATTCAAAATAAACCTTTTTATCCCTTATCACGCCACCAGGTATAGGTAGGTACTTAAAAAAGGAGATTTTTCGTATCTAAATATAATAGACATGATGACAGATTTTTAAATAACCTTCTATAACGTAGTTACACGTCTGCTATTACCGAAAATAACATTATTTCAGTAATAAACTAAGTTTTTCCGCTAATAATTGCAATTTTATCTACCTATTTTTGCGCTTTATTTTCATTTAAAATCGCCCGCAGCTGTCATGGCGTCCACGTGACGTCAAGCCCAAGTAAACATTGCATTGTATCTATGGCAACTGTTCAAAGACACGGTGATGGTTACTTAGACGTGACGTCATTCGCTCTGACCGGTGTTTCAGTTAAAATGGCCGAATGCAGAATTTTATACTTTTATTTTATTGAAAATCTTATTAATCCTAATGTGTATTTTTTTTAAATTTATTTTTTTATTTTTTTATTCTTAAAATAGGTAATAAAAGTATATTAAACCTGGATCATTTTTTAGAATCCTTTCAAAATATTTTATTCTCTAAAATCACTTATTCTTTAATACTGTCATCATGCCTGTTGTCAAAAAAGCCGAGTGGTTGGTATTGCATTCATAATTAATTAATTTTATATCATTTCTGAGAGTTGAATTTATAAAAATATAAGTATACAATGTAATAGATATTCTGCTAATTTTTAACGCAAATATGAATAAATTATTAATAATTTTCCACACCTTACACGAACGACGCATTGAATACTAGTTTATCAGTGTAGAATCATATCACATGTTTCTTGCGATGTGTAAATATATATTCTTCTGCGATAAGGCGTCTCAATCGAACTAGTGAAAATTCATTATGTAATAGAAGTACATATTACGAAGTTTATACACATGTAAATACATGTGTGTACATATTTATTTATAAGTATGTAAGTACATTCTGGAAAATCATTTATTTGTCATTCTTGTGAGTCACAAATAATTTCCATACGATAGATGCTAAAGAAATGCTAAATTACTTTGTTTATTTATTACTAGCTGTAACCCCTCAAAAATGACAGTACTTTTACATGTGGGTTCCTAAAGAATAAGAAAAAAAAGAAGAAAAAAAGAAAGGAAACAAAAGAAAAAAAGTAAGAAGAAAAAAGAAAAGAAAAAAAAATATAGTTTTTATTTAATAGGTTACGCACGTTTGAGGAAGTTACGGACGGACATATGGATGGACAGACATTGAAATATGTGATAAATGTGTGAAATATGTGATAAATGTGTGAAATATGTGATAAATGAAGAATGAATAAATGATGAAAAATGTGATAAAAAAAAACGTGACGAGGTAAGACATTTTAATATCAAACAAATTTACGTATTTCGTGGTTTTTACATTTCACGTGTTATCCGCACTCATTATTTATCTTACGTGATCATGATTTATTTCTTGTCCTGCGTCATTAGTAATATCAAGAGCTGTTGTAATAATGACTCATTGCTAAAATAGTTCTCGTGCGCTGCAGCTCTTATCTCTCTTCCTCTTCACACGTCTCTCCAATAGCAATCTTCTTACCCTAATCGGGCCAAGACCTAGTATAGATATTTTCAAGTGGAGCCGAGTAATTTTCATCTCCCGATCTTAGAGGGCAGGACATTATGCAAAAGCTGAAGCCACTCTCCATACTCAGGTATTTTTATCACGCTGATATTATTAGCTTCACCTGTTTGCCTGCTTGTCTAGACGGAATTTTATAATCGATATTTCACCCGCTTCCCAATTTCAACAATCGAGATGAAATTTTGCACGCAGACGTATACTCGAAAACATTACATGAATCAATTAATTAATCAAAGTTTTATATGGAAAATGAGTTACTTAATGAGCTCACCAAAAGATGGCGCTAGTTTCCTACCGAAGTAATTTTGTACACTGGATAATATTAAGACTAAAATTTAGATAATTATACTAAGTATATAAAAAAATCTTACAAACCACGCTTACATTTAAATGTAAAAAATGTTTGCTTCACTCTCCAAATAATTTTACATTTGGTTTAAAGTTTAACTTCAGCCAGTCGTAGATATGGAGAATTACAGAAACGGGGATGCTTCCTTCTTGACATCCATATATGCACATACGTACTTACTTCCATATTCTGCATCATTATGCATTATCATTTATGGTGAGGATATTTGCCTCAAGACTCCGGTAAAGGACAGTACAACGTTGAGCACGGAGCGAATCGTCATCATACGTATTTTATTTCGTTCGCAGACAGGGATGTTCAGGGACATTCCGTGGTCATAGACAAGTAAGCATATTATAGACGTATAGACGTAAATAAATAATTCAATTACGGGAATATTTAAGCAAAAAAGTAAAAAACATAAAGATGCATCTTGTGGGAGGAATATAAAAATAAGATCCAAAACAAACACAAAAATTACCGTCTCATATAAAAAAAATAAAAAAATGAGTGTAAGGAAACAATCCGACAAAAACTGTGTTCGAGAAATGTCAATGGGACCCATAAATTTATGGTGTAAAAATTTGGCAGATGTCAGCAGTATTGCATTTATTGCCCAGGAACGAAATGGGTCGGGTCATTAAACAATCAATTTGTGTACTTTCAAAGGAAACAATGATTTAAACGACTGCGCTCGTCTACGTAGCTGTCAATGATGCAGCCAAATACATCCATCAAAACTACCAATACCCAATTGTTATGGATGGGTTAATTTTAAATATTTATGGACTTAATATAATAGTATTTTATCTAATGCACGCAGACCACCACAGGAATGACCAACTGGTGCTTAACGATCTTTGCCACTAAATCTCCGAGACAGGATAAGCATCTCAGTCTCCATCCATGCCTCATAACGTCCCTCATGCGTGCACACGAATAAGATGCTTGTTGGTCTTGTGGTTAGGACACTTGCCTCGTGATCCAAAGGACGCGGGTTCGAACCTCACTCCAGACTAGCAAGTTAGTCCTATTTTCATAGCACAAGCGTTTAGCTTGGTTTGAAAATAGCAAGAATATTCATGTGACACGTTTTCTATTACTATTTATTACTTCTACTACTATTTTATTTAAAGAAAAAAAAAAGATGAGCGCGGAGGTACTACGGCTCATGTATATTTTGTATACAGGTATACATAATGTCTTGAAGCTAGTAGAAAAACTTTACGGCAGTCTTCCTTATACAATTTAGAATTTAAAATATTCTTTACACTTTGGATGAAATATCGACGTTGTCATGTCAATACAAACATATGAAAACTTATACAAAATATTTAAAATAAATTACATAATATTTTAAAATTTATATGAAATATTTAAAATTCATTCGCTTCAATCAAAGTCAAATAAAATAACAAAAACCTTACAAAAAATATTTTTCAGGGTTTTAATCATTTTATTGACGTGTTTCAAACTGCGAGACACCCTGTACAAAAAAAGCAGGGATGTTACGGAAGTCGCTTTATTGGAACCGAATTCGGAATCGGAGTTTTTAGATTTGGTTTCTCGGAACCGGAACCAAAGGCGGAATCGAAGGCGGAGGCAGAAGAGGTAGGTCTTATAAAGTAAAATTACAAACATTATTATACATCAGTTTAATTTATATTGGCTTAAAAAACAATACACCTACCTTGGTGTTGAAAATAAAAATAATCGAATTTTCTTAAATCTTAAACAGTAGGTACTAGTAGTAAATTAGATCAAATGTACTGATTCCAAAAGAAGCGAATTGTATTTAATGAACAAAAGCTTCGCAGCTTTATCTCCGTCCGCTATGCTTCGACCTCCGATTATAACTTCCGATTTCAATTTATCGGAACCGAAATTGGAACCGGACGTTCAAAATCAATTGGAAGTTCCGACCTTTCGGAATCGGAGTCGAAGCTCCGTAACATCCCTAAAAAAAGCAATATTATTATATGTCTAGAGTCTGGACAATTGATTGAGTAATTTTATTGTAGCGTTTATCAGTTTTATCATATTATAAACAGATGATGGTACTGGTTTGATATGATACTATATATTTTTTAATTTATCAAGGGGCTCGCTGTATCCAATTAACTTTAATAACAAGGGGCTCGAGAGAGTCCGCTCCAGCCCGCCCCTGAACACCCAGTTTAGATCAGAGGCATAAATTAATTTTTCATACATCGACCCGGTCTATACATAGGCACAGCGATAGTCTCGCTTGAAATTGCTGCTGGAACAACTGACAAGCGAAAGGGAACTCACCTCGTTGTGTGAAACAACTCACTTTGTAAAAAAATTCGCTCTGAATTATTTTCTCTTTCAGTTAACATGCATTATTACCTAAATAAAAGTTCACAACTAGTTTAGCAATTCGCTGAAAGGTATCAACGAAGAAATAAAATGTCAAAAAATTACAAGTAAATTTAAAATAAAATATAATTCGGGGATTTGGCGTTTACTTTGGTAAGATTATTCACGATTGTTATGTATCTAGATACACAAGTAATTAAAAAAGGAAAAATGCACACTAAAAAAATAAAATAAAAATATATGGGAGTCGAATAACTAATTCAGAACAAATAAGAAAACAAATTCAAAAGATAACTATGCGCAAAAAGGATTTGATTATTTTTAAACAAGATGCATTGAAGATGCTATTAGAATATGTGAATCAATATGTGAATCATACATAAATCGTCATGGCTACTTTCTTTCCATTGCAATTTGTTATCTTGTTTTTTGTGGTTTAGAACCTGTCATATTTATTGACATCGAATGTTAATACATTATGGCCAATAATTTTTATAGATAATAAATTAGTTGATTGAGGTTTGAATGCGGTTGAGAAAAAATGATTTGGAAGGTATTGCATTGACACTCGCCACAAGATAAATCAAATATAATTCTTTTGTACTCGGAGTAAATCGGAGGAATATGGGCATGATGAAATTACGGATATATATTATTTTTAAAGTCGGTAAAATCAGTTTGTTTCACACAAATCTACTGATTCCTTCATCTATTGAGTTAAAATATCAAATTAAAGCCAATATTTTCAACACAATGTTAAAAATATTAACAATTGATTTTCTCTATTATTTGGTCTATCGTTTAGGAAAAATCACCAAATAACAATCCTGTTATTTTCAGAATACGGCCGTGAAACATGTACCTAATAGATTTTTTTATTATCAGATACAAGAATCAAGCTAGAAATTGTTCGCTGTAATCGTTCAATATTTCCTAAATGTTATACTAGTTATATTACATTTGAAAAACATTCAATATTTATTATTAATTAAAATTAAATTAACTTATTCCCCATCTGTCCATTCTATCCCGACTCACTCTATGCATAATTATAATATTCTGTGCATATGCATTCTACGAACGGATTAAAAAAAATATTGACACTGAAAAGTTTCACTGGAACTGGTTCTCAGAGAATTTCTATATTAGTAGTCTAGACACAACAATTTTTTTACTCATAATTATATTAAGCAGGTGTCTATCATTCAGTATAATATCATTTATCATTTGATAAAAAATTCTGGTCTAGGAAAACATTTGAATTAGTTAAAAAGTTGTTTTAACTACATAGTCACTTTTACCTACAAAAACTACGTGCATATGTAAATATCTACTACCTGGTTACTAATTGCTTGATAGCAGCAGATATTTATGATGGTCTCGTGATACTTCTGAAAATTTTCAATATCTTTCTTTGATCATGACCAGGAGATCTCAAAATCGCATTCAGTTAAAAAGTTTATCTATACCTATGGGGTATGCCGGGTATGCATACCTAAAATAAATTTTATAGACACGGTAACTCCCTTAGTTTTTATCAGAATTCAGTCAAACTTTTCTGATAAATTGACCTGGTAAATATCTCATCTAAGTTCATAAACCAGCCTGATCCGCTTTCTCGTTTCGAAATGGCGTATGTTTAAAAAAATTTAAAACATTGAACATTATAAAAAATTGAAATAATCGCAAATCCTTATACACCTGATTGCCTTTTTTATTGGGCATTGTTTTAATGGCTTTAGTACATTTTTAAATAATAATCCGTGTATAATAAAACAACGCGTGCCTGCCACTGGTGAGTGTGCTCCGTACCGTAAATTCACTGTTGTAAAAAAATACGATTAAAATATTTTTACCATATAAGGCAACAACGCCTCGCCGTAATGGTATTTCGTAATGACTGCATTATTTTGAAATATTGCACATATTAGACATTATTTATTAATCTTTTGAGTTTAAGGTTTAACAACCTGCAGTTAACTGAACTTGGCAGCACATAAATTATTTACTTTAGAAATAGCGCGTTAATTTTTAACTGTTTTGTATACCTACTCTCACTTTTACGAGTGTATTATTTTCACCTTTACCGGTATCGGGATAAGTATCAGGCGCCTACAATAAGTTTTCAGAAATCAAATAGATTTTCGAGGCTTCATGTATTGATTCCGCCAACTCATTCATGCCGAGTGAACTCTCCACCATCTAGCTATTTCCCTCTTAGACTACGGTATCAAATTGTCATGTATGGTATTATTGTATATTATATGATGATTTTTTTTACATTTTTCACATAAAATTTTTTAGATTTCAGTATTTTTTGAAAAATACTGATGAATTTGATCGCAATAAGCTAGTATTTTTAAAGGCTTAAGATATTAATTTGTAAACGCCTTAATTTTAGCGCGTATTTTTTACGTCCTAATAAATAATAATAATAATAACTAATTTATTAGCGGCCGCGGTTAGTTAGTATTCCAGACTGTCGCAAGGAAGACAGGGGTTCGGTTTTCAGGGAAAATTTTATTTTATTTACTTATAAAATTATGACATTTTTATTTTACCAGATATGCAGGGATGGTATGTTACACGTGTCAGATATATAATGCGTTTTTTTTAAATATGTACATTGTATATGTATAGAGCTTAATAGTGATGTGTCCACAAATTTTCGATGTAGTTTTTAAATTTTTAATACTTTGCATATATAGCGAAGTTGTAAAAAAAAACTAAATTTTAGACAGTCTTATCTGCGAGTATCTTTTGATGTATGCAGTTTTTAATTTATTTTTATTTAACAAATCCATGCCTTAGAAAAAATATTAGAAAGTAATTGTAACTTTCGTATTTTGTACTGTCACTTGGATTTAAGCAACTTTTGTGATCTGAAAAAAATATTTAAAAATAAACAATGTTGCATTTGTAACAGGTTTTAGCCAAATAACTCTATGGTCGATATGTGGGGTATAAAAGCAAAGGCAGCAATATCTATATAAAAATTTAATGCAGGTGTCGAAGCTTACTAATTTATAATGTACTAAATTCGAGATTTTATAGGAAACATATCCTATGAATTTGTAGGAAACATGATTTTGGAAGGGATGGGATACATCAAATTAGATTTCAGTATATTTTAAATTAGTAATCCTCGGTGACTGCATTCAAAACATTTTTTTTTTTTTTTTTGGATATTGCTGTCTTTGCTTTTGTACCCCACATACAATGTTAGTCGATATAACCAGGAGTATAACACATTTTTTAGGCTAAAATCAAAAATAATTTAGAAAATAATATACCTACCCACCACCGCACCGTATCACTAGTCGATGCACTAATGAATCTTGTACACTAATCTATGTACACCTGGAACTGTTTATAATTTGTTTTTTCAATACAAAGTTAGATCCTGATTTTTTTGATCTGATTGATCCAAAGAACTTACCATCACCCAGGGGTAGACAGAGGGGCCACACTCCCTTGTTCTGACACACAACTCTCGCCTCATCCACATCCATACATCTTCATAAAAGCTCGATGATTGTTCAGGCTCTTAACCACTTATTTGACCCGGTCCAAAATCAGTCAAAGTTTAAAGCAGTCATGTGTAGTAGTAATATTTGGAGACTGCATTCAAAATCCAAAACATTTTTTTATTTTTTGAATATTGCTGCCTTTGCTTTTATACCCCACATATTGTGTAAAAACAAATTATTATTACGGAATTTTACAGGGGCTGTCTGCATTTTTTCGTAATTCGTAATATTTTTATACGAAGTGTGATGCATTTTCTCATTAATTTTCCCACTGTACTGTGTACTGTACTCCTTATACACTTCATAGATGTATATATATTATTTTACAATAATTATGAATATAAAGTAACGCTGGTGTACGGTGATTTTTTGCATTTCTCTGCCAGTAACGGTTAATCAAATTATTAAACTAAACCGTTTACTTATCACGGCTATGATAAAATTTCACCTATACCGTTAAGCCACTAGGCTATTCAATTAACTATGCCGGCAGATGATTTTCATCGTGTAATGTATACGAGAATGTACGTAGAAATGTACTTTTGAAATTGGATCAGTATCGAAGATCTTTACTGAAAATATCTAATCGAAAGATTATGTACCGCCTCTGAATCATGTTAATGTATTTATCAACGCCCATATGAGAAATAATATATTAAGTTTAATATGCGCGTATGATAATCAACCAAATAAAAAAATTTAAACACAAAACGGTTTTTATACTTACCCTAACCAACTAAACTGTTGTTTCAATACAGAATCTTGAATATTAAATATATATATATATATATATATATATAATCTATATATATATATATATATATATATATATATATATATATATATTTAACACTGAACTAAAGAAAATCTTTATACTGGTGAATTAAAATAATATGCAGGGTACAAGAGAGGTAGCACACAAGACTTTACCAATCTTGCCTAATTTAAAAGCAGAAAATGTTTAAGCAATGTACTAATATAAATAGTTATGGAGATAAGCGACTTCATTAAAGTAACTTTATCGAATCTTCTATGTGTAGCCGTGCTTCGGGTGCCATTGCAGTGCCCAAAAAACTGGGATGCGTCTTATGGTCCGAAATATATATTATATTTATGATAGGTTGCAAATCTGTGATTCGCATCGAGAAAGAATTCTCGATGCGGTGAAAAATTCTCAGTGCATAATTCTGCATGATTCGTAAACGTCACGGTCAGACGTATTCTATATTTTATGAAATCATTGATATCTAATTAACTAATTAACGTTTTTTTTTTTTTAATAATTTGCTTTAAAGTGTCATAATTTAATTTAATATTTATAATGTATTTATGTGAAAAGCTGTAACCTGAGCGATTTTCGTCGGTGTCACCTATCGCGTAACTTCGGGGATCATTGTATCATATTGTAACGAGATGATAAAAGAGATTACGTACTGAATCCCTCGTAACATGTCGACCACAAGATTGATTGTAAATACTAGAAATTAAAATAATCTTCTCGAGAGTTCGAAAGACCTATGTAATCAATATATATATATAAAAAGAAACCCGTGTTTCCCTATCCGACAAGTTTTCTCCACAACCAGACACTACCACCCCCTGGTGGTTATGGTGGTAGATAGCCCTTGGTGTCACATCGAAAATGTCCCTGTTTGGTGGGGTTATGGTGGCTATCTACCACCATAACCACCCCCTGGTGGTTATGGTGGTAGATAGCTTGGTGTCACATCGAAAATGTCCCTGTTTGGTGGGGGTAGCTAAGCGTGGGTGGGAGCGGGTGATGAAAATGTGCTTTCTAGCACGTTGTTTTGTTTTGGGAAGGGCGCAAATGCTTCAGATTGTTCCAAAATGGACCCGCCGACTGTGTCGGTAGGTACGGTAAGTCTAGAAGGTTCCGGAAAAATCCATTCTAGAAATTTCTGGAAGGAGAATGTTGTAAAACATTCCAGAAAGTTCTATAAGTTTCCAAACTAAGTGGCGGAGTGTACCGATGAGTGAAAAATGTTTCAGAATGTCTGGTAAAGCTCTCGAAAGTTCTGGAAGGGGAGTGTTCTAGAAGATTTCTGAAAGTTCTATAAGGTTCCAAATTACGAGGTGAGGCTAAAAAGTTCCAGAACGTTCAATATAGGTCTAGAAAGTTTTGGCGGCGGAGTGTCTGTGACTATAAGGTTCCAGACCGTTCGATAAATTTCAAGAATGTTCTGGATGGAGAACGTTCTAAAAGTTTCCTGAAAGTGCTCTAACATTCCAAACAGTATGGCGAAGTGTGTCTGTGAGTTTAGAAGGTTCCGGAAAGTTCTAGAGGGTTCGAGAATTCTCTAAAAAGGAAGGAGAAAGTTCTACAGGCTATCAGAAAGATCTATAAGATTTCAAAGTGAGTGGGGGAGTGCGCCGGTGGGTCTAGAGGTTCCAGAAAGAATTATCATGCTCTAGAAGGTTCTGGAAAGGGAAAGTTTTAGAAGATTACAGAAAGTTCTATAAGATTTCGGAATGCTCTAGAAAGTTTTGAAAGGTTCTCTCTAAAGTGTTATGATTGTGCGCTAAAATATCTGTTGACGTTTTGGTAAAGCGAAGAAGGTTCCAATCACAGATGCCGAAACTAGCAAAAAAGAGACGTCAACACAATTCTATGCTTACTAAATTATGGTCCCGAGCGAAGCCGGGCCAATCAGCTAGTGCGTATATAAAGCGGGACCGACAGCTGTGCAGGTTGAGTTTATTTTGACGTTTCTATCGGTGCGATGTCAGCCGCGGAACTACGGCTGGGGTGGCCAGTCGTGAGATAATCGGAACGACAGATATTAAGAGGCCCTAGTACACGATTTTCGTATTTGCTCTCGATTTGCTAAATTTAACTTAAACTTATAAAATAATTTTGCAAAACCCATAGCTAAACAGGCTTTTAATCTATTTTATTATGATAGATCCATTTACTCCTTAAAAAAATATGAACAAATATATTGTTATAACGTCAAAAAAATTATAACCCCGAAACACTATTTTAATTTTCATGCAATAGAGTTAGTTACCTTTGGTACACTTAATCTCTATATTTTCAAATAAAGACCATATATTTTATTTACAAATTGGTTGTATAAAGTTTAAAAAAGAAGTGGTGCTATTCAGATATTAATATTTTTCGACAAGTTGTTAAATAGGGGAATCCAGACAATTATTGGACAAGATGGTAGTAATGTGACAAAAATGAGCATATATACGTAAAAAGTTATTAGAATATTTTGAATAGAAGTCACCCTACAATATACTAACCATTGTTAATATCATATTTACCGACCGCACAACGACAATTTTAAAATAAAATATTTCTGACATATGATGACAAGTTTCTTGGTGGACACGGAATTTGTTAAGGAATTCACAAGAGATAATACATATTATTTACCTGTTTAGCTATGGGTTTTGCAAAATGATTTAATAAGTTTACGTTAAATTTAGCAAATCGAGAGCAAATACGAAAATCGTGTACTGGGGCCTTTTAAGCAAAATAATGGAGCAAAGTACCTAACTCGAGATTTAAATAATAATAACAATACATTGCTAATAATATTAATAATACATTGCTAATAATAATAATAAATAATAAATCGCTTATTAATTTCCAGTGTTTTCATTACCTCCGCGTTTGACAAAAACATTTTTAACAAAATTCTCCGATACGCATTTCAAAAATGAGAATTTGCATGACTCGAGCCGCAAATGTGTGGAAACTTTGAGAGCTGCATTCAGATAACTGTTACGGAGCGCTCGGTGCATCGGACGGTGGTCGGTGCACCGCCATGCGCCAGGGGGGCAGGTAGACGTCCCTCTGTGTGTCCCCCCCACGCCGCCCGGGCTGCCGCTGCGCCCTGCAGACAGACGCCAGGGGCGTAGGATCAACGGACACGCGCTTTGGACACGTGATAGGTGATAACTTCCACGTGGTTTCACGTGCGGATTTAATTACGTAATATGCACATTACGTCAGTTTTTTTAAACCTTTCATGTGTTTACTAGCCGGTTAGTTACCTACCTATTAGTGCAGTCTGATAAGCTAAAAAACACGGTGATAGCTGGGCCACAATATTTTACAGGTAGATTCCTATATTAATTACGAGTTGAAAATATTCGAGCAATGTCCTTATATTATCAATAATTATAGAGATAAGCGACTTCTAAGTTTTTTTTTTTTTTTCAATATTTCTGACTTGTTTTCTGTAAAACGGTGGACTTTTATCAAAAATATTAAAAATTTATTATCGCTTTAATACAAGTGAAATTAAATTATTAATCAATCGATCAATTGTTAAAATGGATACGGAAATGTTTAGTATAAAGGGTGTCTCGTATTTCGTAGCAAAATGGGGGTAGCAAAAAGTAGCAAAAATTTGAATACAAAGTATTCTTTACACTTTGGGTGAAATGTTGACAGTTGCGGAGATAAGCACCATCAACGTTGAATTTACATCACTATAGTAACTTTTATGGAATATTAAATATTCATTATATATATAATAAAAACTTCACAAAAAAAAATAATTCAAATTTTCAAAAGGTTTTCAATAATTTTATTTGACTTGTATCAAAGCGAATAATTTTTTGATATTCCATATTAGATTCTGCAGTGATAGTCCAACGTTTTACTGAACTGAACTGAACATTGAAAAATTGAAGTGAAGAAAGTCTGAAATGTTGAAAAAAAAACGAAAACTATGATGTTACTTATCTCCATAACTGTCAATATTTCACCCAAAGTGTGAAGAATATTTTCCATTCAAAATTTAATGAAGAAGATTCCACTTTTATTAGCAGTACTTGCTAAAGTAAGATATCAAGTGGTCAGTCCAGAAAGTATTTACTTATTTTTTATTTATTTATTTAATTTTTAAGGAAGCCCAACAGCACAACAAAAAGCATAAAAACATTATTAGAACATAGATGGTCAATAATTATAGGTCTCCACTTTTAGAAATATGCTAATTAAGTGCAAAAAACATGTAAGTAAACAACAAGAACGACCTATTGTGAAATAGAGTTAGCAAGAAAAGATAAATAAAAACGTATACAAGAAGAATAAGACAACTGATTTATACTATTTGTCCTTACACTGCATTAATTAAAAGTATTTAAACTAGCTCATACTACATATATACTAATTTAATGACACAGAACAACAAAACGAATATATGTGATAGAAATAAACTTAGACATGATTTGAATAATACAACTAGAAAAGAATAAAAAATTAAAACAAAAAAGACTTAATTACTTATCAGAAAAGAAAAATTATAAAAACATAAGATAGTCCTTTTATTAGACGTCCGATGATAACTCTCCAACCTTTATCGGTCTGTTGAGTGTACTGTCGGATATGGGATAAGGATTTCCCTTATTCCAGGGAAAACCAGGACTATTTCAGGAATACCGCAAACATGAATCATATCTCTTTCAAGTTTTTTAAACGTTTTACTATCTTTTGACATAAATATTCCCCTTTTTGTATTATATGTCAATTGTGTCATCATGTTCAGATATTCCCATTCAGGTTATATATATATACTAACATATATATTATATACTAACATAGTAATAAAATAAATAGACGGGCGAACTCATGCAGTTTCTATGATAACTTCTTGCAAAATGATTTTGTTGTGCCCTTGCTAATGTAATTAATAAGAATATACTTTGTTTTCGCCACTAATTTATTGAAAATACCAAAATGTTTCGGGTACAATGGTCCCTTCATCTTTTATCCCGATGAAGGGACCATTGGCCCCGAAACATTTCAATAAATTAATGGTGAAAAAAAGTACTGCATATTTTTTGAAATTATATTTCTATGATAAATATATAATGCGACAAGAGAATAAAGACAAAATGTACAATTTTATATGGATATTATACAGGTATTCCACAATACTTTACAATTAGATTTCTGCCTATGAGTCGGAAATGTTCAAGCAATAATGTCCTATTATAAATAGTTACGGGATAACGACTTCAAAGATTGCTTTTTTTCAATATTTATAGTTAAAACGATTAACTACCATTAAAGTATTAAATATGAAAAATAAATTTTCTTTAATACAAGTAGAAGAAAATGAGAACTTTGCAAAAATATTCCAGATTAAATTTCGGCCAGATTGGATTCATATTATTTGACTTGTGCAAATAAATTTTTAATATTCGATATAATTTACTTTAATGATATTACAACGTTTTAATGAACATTAGTGAGAAATATTTTAAAAAAAAACTTAGTATCTTATCTTCATAAATATTTATCTTCATAACTTTTGATTTTTGGACATTTTTTTTAACATTTTCGACTCAATTTTAATTAGGAAGTTTCCCGTAAAATATTTGGACTAGATCTGTATAATAGTGGTAAAGACTTGATTGCTATCGCTGAACATATGTATAGACATACAGAATATATAGACAGAATATATAGACACGAACTAACGTAAATTTCTTTGTTCATGGTCTGGTTCCAATGCATTGGACTTGTTTAAAAATTACTCTAGCTTATAAAAAGTACAACATCTTAGTAAACAAGTTGCTCTTTATTATAAAAAGACGTTTTCACTTCAGTATACTAGGTTTGGAACAAAATTTTATTTTATTTAAAAAAACAACGTCTCTTGTAAAAAATACGTTTTGTTCACTAAGGGATTTAATTGTGCAAGAATAATTACTCTAACTGTAGTTACAGAGAAACAGAAAAAGCGTGTCGACCGTCTCCAACAATAAATAACCTTGTTCTAACTGCACGCCAGTTCAAAGAAAAGAGAGAGCGAGAGCTGGCGCTCTCTCCTTTTATAGCAGCGCCATCTTGTACTCTCGTTAAGGTGGCCTTCTTAATACACCACAAAATGTGTCTTAAATATACGCGGGGGGGCCTTCTTCCGTTTTGACCCAAAGAAGGAGTTTAGTTTTTCTCTATACAATTTTATACTCTGTGATTGTTCCGGGGAATTTTGTGTTCCGTTTGAATGCCGATTAATCGGCGTTTATTGGTCACAAGATTTTTAATACATAAGCATTCATTCCTAAATAATCATAAGCATTAAGAAGCTTCTCTGTCAAAACCTAACTCCCTAGGTAATATATACACAAATACCTGTTCTAAAGTAGGTAGCTTTTGTTATATCATACATCATAGTAGGTACAGTAAAAGTCACAAATGTAAATAAATAAAAATTGTAACTAAAAAAAAATTATTTAAATTTCTAAATTTCAAAAGTGGTAGAAAAAATATAATACATTTGTGAATTACATCATTATTTTGTAGATAGTTTGGGTACATTTGAAAATAAATATTTGATTTGATTCATTTAAGCATTAGACTTGAGATAAATTAATATTTTAACTGAATTATAAAGCCGCTCTCCACCAATGGGCAGATAGATATTGATAAAAGCGTCTACCCGCAGAACATAAAGGTGGGTACAGACGCGACGTTGCATCAGACGGGACTTATTACATACCATCCACGCCATCCGGCATGCAGCCTCCCCAGGAAGGCTTCGCGGGCACTGTTGCCATTTAAAAAAGGGAATAGTCCTTAAAGATAAAATCAATATATTAATTTATTTGAATATAATCACATTTCATTCGTGATATTGACATTAATCAGATCACTTGATAATTATAATAAATTAATAGTAATTTATTTCCAAAAATATACATGTTTTGCAAAGAGCTTAAAACTAAGTGTATAAACATGTAACAATATATGAAAGAATAGTAGAGTAATGTACCCCCAAATAAGAGAGAACTTGATTTATGGGGGTGGAATAATAATATTAATTTTTTACATAAAATAAAATTGATGAAAAAAGTTAAAACAAGTTAGTAAAAGAGCTGTCAAATGTATTATATAATTATTTATTTGATATATATATATATAGTGATATATAGTGATCATTAATTTTAATTAACTAAAAACTTTGTATAACTTAACTTGGAGTAACTTTACGTCTACCGGTTTCGATACCACTTTATCTTCGTCAGGATGGACACATACGTATACGTCCGTCCTGGCTAAGATGTTTAACTTGTAAATCTTTTTTTTTGTTAAAGTCATGGAGCCCAATTACTGTAGCGTAACACGTCACAAAAACTGTTCGTGCGTTCTACGTTCTACGTAGACACACGAACGCAAAATTTGAAAATAGATTTTTTTACGAGATTATCCTCATTTTGTTTGAGTTATACTGAAGCGAATAAATTTTTCATCATCGATATAAAGAGTTTAGGTTGTTATTACGGTCGTCCGAATCCGAAATTACAGTTAAATATCATCGATTTAAGTTACTGTACTTTTTGTAAAAATAAGTTAAAAATACTGAAAAAATAATGCAAACTTTGATATTGCATATCTCTACTAATATCAGTCATGGTCATGGTTGCTTGAACACGTTCGATTCACATTATCAAGGTAGGAATCCACCTGTATTTTTGGGTTTTTGCTACTAGGTATAAAACACCCTGTACAGCATAGTAGAGATTTCATTACCGGTTTTGATTTTACCATTGCCATTCCAAACGAGACAAGGTGTCTATAATGTTTAAGAACCAGTCTAACTACAACTACGGCATTTAAAAAAAAGGGATTTATTATATATGTATTATGTATGTTATTAACTAACTAACAAACTTACGATCGCGTCAGAGAGGATGGAGCGCCGCACTCCCCTGTCCTGGCTCTCGCATCACCTACATTCGTACGTCTTCGCATGCAAGCACGTCGATTGGCGAGGCTCCTAATAGGTCCAGTATCTGGTTAACCTGATCATGCAGTCTTCTGGAGCCGTCATATATCAAAATAGATGTAACAAAAGAGCGCACATAAATGCAAATATTGATTTTGATTATCTCCGTAACTCCGTAACCGTAACGTCGACAGTTCACCCAAAGTGTAAAGAATATTTTCTAAGCAAAATTGCATGAAGAAGACTCCCCCGAAGGATTGGAACCCTAAATATACCTATATGCAGTAAAACAGCCATGTAACACCGCTACAAATACCTAGGAATTATATAATTTAAAAATCTACCAGCGAACATTAGAACTATACAACATTATGCAAAACTCAAAAGTTTGTAAAATCATTGAAAAATTGAGTGAAGGGATTGTGATATTAACTTTAACGCGCTTATTTTTAAACATTATTATAAACATTTAACTCAACATACTTATCTTTAAATATTTCTATATATGTATATTGTTTTGCATGTACGTGTTATATGTTGTTAAAAAATGCAGTTGACTACCACCCTTGTGACATTTTCCTGTTCCGTACACAAGTTTATACTTTCACGGGACTGTAAAAATTTGAAAAAATCCATCAAAATGAAATAAATAAATAAAATATATCCTTCTTACAATTCTTTCCTCATTCATTCGCTCAACATGCTCATTCGCCAAACCACCTGAGTGAAAATTTTGTATTTCTATTCACTATGTTAAGATCAGGTTTACATTATTTTCTACTTTTTTAAATCTTTGCTCTACTATAAATAGATTTGCCACAGATACGTCTAAATGATCTCATTCCCACTGTATTCAATTTGCTTTCGTTCTTTTTCTGCCAGTCACGGATTTCGAGGGTGAATGTTGTTGTATTGGCCAGGCCTTATATATATATATATATATGTATATATAAGGCCTGTCGAGAGTTGATGTCGATTTTAGACTGAAACATCATAGAAAAAACAGCCATATACAGTCATGTAAATAGCAAAAGCAGCAATATCCACATTTTGGTAGCAGATACAGCAATATCCATATTTAAAAGGTGAGTACTTATTTGTACACGTGTATAAAAGGAAAACTGAGATGCCTATTTTTTTACTCCCTTTCTTTTAACTCGTGGCGTCTGCGGTTTGTTGTCTGCCGGAAGAACTTTGGATCGATTTTTAACCCTTTTCCCGTCATCCAATCGAGCTGAAACTTTGCAGGCAGACTCGTGGCGACGATAATCTATGATCTAACAAATTTTCGTGTAAATTTTTTTAATAAGTTTAGTATAATTTTGGATTTTTCGAAATTTTAATGGTTTTTTTCAAATTGGAATCATTACAAATGATTAATGACCCCGACGCGTGCGGTAGGCACGAAACCTGATTAAATAAGAAAGGGAGTATAATAAAATCTTGGTTTTTACGGGCTAGTTTTTTTTAGAACTCATTTCCAATAAGATGTCGGTTTCATAGATTGCTGAGAAATTTCCTTGAGTAGTAACAGGTTTTTTTTTTTAGAAAGAAATATGGGAGACTCGAGGGGTCTATAAAAATTTCACTTTCATGTACATAAACCAAAATTTGTATAAATAAATTGATAATGAAATTGAATTCTAATTTGTAATTATGCTTGTCACATCTTTTTTAGGTTAGTTGTCTACATCTGTGTACGTCTCAGTATATTTGTTACTTCTTTTATGTATCTATGAATATTTAGTTGTTTTGTTTGTTGCTGTGAGTCGTTATACAATTTCAGTCCGTTGCAAGCAAGTCGTGATTGTCCAGTTTTTGTTTTGGTATTTGTTATGTAGTAGCTTTTTGATGTTGATGTGTTTCGTGTATTTTCTGTCATTTGATGTCCCTGTCTTTTATGTCACCATTTGCTAGTTTGTATGTTAGTTTTAGGGTTTCAAAGTTCGTTATATTATTTATGTTGAGTTGATTTGTCGTCTGGTAGATTGATTCAGTTGATATCATGAAGTCAAGTAATAAACCATTTTTAAAATTGTATTTTGTTGTCTTTGAAGTCTGCTTAGGTTAGTTTTGTTTCCAGTTCCCCAGAAAGGTACTATGTATACTATTTTACTCCGTACGAAAGCTTCATACGTTAATATTTTTATGTTCTTTGGTGTGTATTCAAATCTTTATATTTATCTCAGAAACGCCTCGGTGGGATATCGCTGCCGCTGCTTTTATATGTTTATTTTTCATATTTTGTGTGAGCATCCCGATCGCGTTTTGCGTCGAACACACGCATAAACAGTTCTAGTAAACGGCATTTTTGTATTTATTTAATTTTCAAAAATAGATGTCGCGCATGAGAAAAGAGTTTCCCGCCAAATCTCATTTACAGTCATCGACTATAAATACGCGCATAAATATTTATCTTGGTCAAGACGACGGTTGGGAATGACATCACCAATAACCGCCAAAAAGCACCAGTAAACTCGGGTGACCGTGCTTCGGTCAGAAATGAGACTTTATTTATTTATTTATTTAATATTCATGGAAGACCAACAGCACAACAAAGAAGCATAGAAAACATTGATATAATATAGATGGCCAATTACAGGTCTCCACATTTAGAAATATATTAGTAATGATAAATATTTATGAATTAAACTAAGGCATGTTAAAAATTATATAACAAGAAAGAATAAAAAATTTAAACAAAAGAAAAAGAAACTTAATTATTAGCAGGGAAACATTGGCAAGTTAAAAAATAATACAAAAGAATGAACAAGAGAAAAAGAGACATAATTATTAAGCAGGAAAAAAATTCTGCACTCAAAATTTATATTAAAACTTAGGCATGTTAAGAATTATATAAAAAGAAAGAATAAAAAATTTAAACAAAAGAAAATAAACTTAATTATTAGCAGAAAAACATAGCATGTTGAATATAATACAAAAAGAATGAACAAGAGAAAAAGAGACTTAATTATTAAGTAGAAAAAAATTCAGCACTCAAAATTTTTCTTAATCTTGTGTGGCTGCACTCGAACAGATCAATATCCAATAATCTTATCAGTTTATTGAATGCATCGCATACCCTCAAGAAATATGAATTACAACATTTTATTAATTTATACATCTTTATTTATTATTCTTAAAATTCTTTAAGTATAATGTGCACACGCAGCTATAAATATGTGCTCTAATACAGAGATGGCAGACCGGCGTGTAAAAAATTCGGAAAATTCCTAACCTAACTCTTCTGGCGTCTCATACCTTGACATTATTTTCAGCTCCAGAGTTGTCGGTGGGATACGGAGTTGGCGTTGGGTACGTGTTTACACTTATATATGGCCATTTGGCATTTATCGAACTGAGGCCGGTCGTTGGCAGAGATTCTAAATATTGATGCAAACGCACGGCCACAATCGCATTTCTTTGGTAAGCTGAGTATTGGTAAAGGCTGGGGTGACACCCAATACTGTTGAGTATCACCTATGACACGCTCGTTCATAGGTTCATAGTGTCCATATGTTCGCCATAATTGCTCTGATATAAACACAGTATTCATCAGTAGGTATAGGTATAACCTAAAACTTATGTTATACTAACACTTAACTACACAGATTAATTTTATTTATAAAGCGATTTTTTGTGCGAAATGGCAAAAACTCTCGAACAGTGCGCTCTGGCGTCGTAAAACTTGCACAGCTCATTAGGCTAAATCCAAGATAATGGTCCCATTGCATATATAACGAAAATGATTATTTCACTATATTATTGAATGTGCTAATAGCAAAATGAAAGATAATTTACGTTTAAAAAGTAAGTATTAAATAAGATATTACACTTTAAAGTTTCGAAAAATGCACTACATATTTTGACATTTCATAGGCAATATATGAGGTTAGGTTAGGTTATTAGGTTTGGTTTGTTTAATTTAGATTACGATTATTTTAGTTAGATTAAATTAACAGGACATTAAATTATATAGTGAAATAATTATTTTCATTGTAGGAACAACGGTCTTGGATTATTCCGCTCATTCTGTGTGGAATTTATAGGTCAACGTATATGTTTTCATCTTACCACATCATTTACATCATGAGATATTTAGATTTGAAAATAGATTTTTTAATAAGGTTTTTATAATTTTATTTAAGTTGTATTGAAACAAATATATTTTTTCATAATCGATATTAAGTTACTGAAATGATAATTTAAATCTTTGCAAAAAATAATTCAAAAGTATTGAAAAATTGCAAACTTTGTTTATGCATATCTCCATAACTACTGACATTCATGGATGCTTGTGCATTGAGATAATGAACATTTTCGACTCATTATCAAGGCAGGAATCCACCTGTAAAGTTTTTGCTACTAGCTATGAGGCACCCTGTATGCATGCGCACGTTCAGAAGAATCTCTAGAAAGAAAAGTTTTCATAAACCAAACGTTGTGGTCACCGCGCGCCAGCCGCGCGAGGATATCATCGTTTGAATTTTTTTCTTCTGAAACATCCCAAGGAGTCTGGTCTGGCGGGAATTTGTTCAGCCATTGTCTGAAGTACGTCTGAAGTCTGCAAAGAGAAACTCAGTCCTCGGGTAGGTGCCAATATATAGATATACATATCTTCGATAAAAGAATGGTAGATATCAATTGTTTGCGAAATAAAACTCTTCTGGCGTATAGGTACAGATACACATGCTTCTTAGTGGCAGCTCATAAATCAACCGGCGGTTGTATGGCTAGTTGCATGCTCGTTACTAGCAATGTGCGCACACACATGCCACTAATAAGCAAGGCCTAGAGAAGGTATTGATAGGTCGATATCGCAGGATATGTTAGATGGTCTTATTGAGAATGAACTGATTGTGACAGTGAACTGACAGCGAACGACGTCCTGGTCAGTAGCGAAAGGAATTTCGGATGCTTTCGTAGCTTTACCAAGGTGTGGGTCTCCCGATGGGAGATCTTACGGGGCTAATGTGATAGCTGCGGTGGGAGAGTCTCCCCCGCTGGATGCTGCTTTTCTTCGAGGGTCGATGTCTGCCGGTCTTGGCTTCGTGGCTGCAAGTCGCCTTTTTCATTGTTTTAATTTCCGTGCCGTCCCTTTTTCTTTATGTTTTCCCCGAATTGGGGGAGGTCTTTTTATTTATTTTATTTTCATGAATTATTATTTCATTTTCACTCAACTGCAACCGACATCCACTGCCGCCGCCGTGGGAGATGTCTTGTCAAAAAAATTATTTTACTCTGTTTTTTTTTTAATATTCTTGTTTATACATTGTTATGTTATGTTTATTATGTTATGTATGATGCTAATAAAGATAATTTCCTTGCGACGGGGGCTGAGAATGGTTATGTTTGCGGCCGTGCCCCCTCGCAAAGGTTTATACGAACCGAGCGAGGGAGCATGGTCCTGAATTGTAGTTGAAAAAAAAATGTCAACCTGGAGACGATTGAGTAGGACCGATATGGAAGCTTTTGCTCTTAGAACGGTCCTGGGTAAGCGGTGGGTACCATTCACAGGTCGATATTGCGCATGTTCACGTGCCACTAAATAAGTACGAGTATGTGTATCTGTAGCTTATCGGTTCCCCATGGCCGATCTCTGTGCAGTGCATCAAATGACTGATAGTATTCCTCCATCCCTCTCGGCATCCTGCAGTTCTTAGGGTAGCAATAAAAATAATGAATGTTAAAATCACACTATGACAAATTACCTATCATAGTCAATGAGTATCAATGCGATCTGTCTATTAAAATTAATAATAACTACATTCAACCGTTTTTTACACCAGCAGTATATTTATCACGGTAAACTGGTTATTGCAATCAATGATCACGAACTTAGAAATAACTCTATGGACAAGTTTTTTACTTTCGTTCACTCGTTGGATGAGCCCAGCCAATTCCTCTTCTAACTATTCGAAAATGAGACCATACTACTGAACTGAGAATGTTTCAAGAGGAAGAGGTAAGGGTTACCGTGTTTTGATGAATAATCTGCCAGAATTTCCAAGGCATTAGGATAATATTTAAACGTTAATCATAAATACTTTTTTAATAACGTCGGCCGTATAAGATTGATCAGGAGTGAAAATTAAAGTATTGTTTTTACTCTTATTTTACCACTTCTAAAAAGTAATTTACCAGAAACTTTGCATTAATAGATAAATATAATATTGCAAAGTAGATTAATAAATGTCGAAGAATTTAAATTCTACGTGGATTTAAGTTGTACGCATGAAAACAATTTTCATAATTTAAGTCTTCATAAAACAATTAAAATGATTAAGAATGAAATTAATGATAATCTACCTTTATTAATTATACTGATTTGATTATGGTTATTCAATTATGGAACTAATTGATAATACAATACTTACCAGTGTTTCATACAAATAATGTAACGACGTAAAATTAATAATGTAATTAATATACATTTGTGTTGAATTAAAAAATATATATAATATTAATATTTATCTCAATTATAAATTGTTTAAGAGGATGGCGGGTGTCACATTTTTTTAAAGTTGTGTTTTATTATTTTTGTAGACACCAGCGAGGAAGAAATATGTAAAAAAAAAATGTAGGTTCTGTATGGTAAGAGTCTGACACTTGCAATGCGTTTTTGTATTGAATGTGTTATATAACACGTGTCGATTACTGAATTAATTTATTGTACTGCGTATATAAAGGTCATTTACCTTATTAAATAAAGATGACTAAAAAATATAGATATACAGTCGCACCTTTTTTAAATTAAACAAATTTTTAGCGTTTTCAGCGAAACATTTATTGCAAAGTCGTACTGATTAATAATTATCATTAATGGAATTCACTCATTCTGCTTTGCGAGAGGAACTGAAATGAGAGCAACAGTTCCCGAAACAGTTATAATTAATTTATAACAAACTAGCTGTTCGTACCCGGCGATGCCCGGGTTAAGATTTTGTTAAAAATAAGTTTGTGGGAGGACACAAAGGTTGCATTGTTTTGCAAAGTCTCTATTAAAAACAATGTTTTCATTGACTCTTGGGTTGGATTAGGAAAAATCGTTTATGAACAGAATAAATAGAAAAAAATATATTTTACTTTATTAGGATAATATTATTATATAGATTATTATTACAGAATAAAACAAATTTAACCAAAAAATTAAACCAATGCTTTCTCTATATTAGATTTCAATGGACTAGTGACATGGCGTTAAAAGTAATGAAAAATTAAATACACGGTTAAAGGAAATGAATCAAAATTAACACATTATCCTTTTGAAAACTCTAAAACTCAAATAATGAGTAAGAGAGACTACAACAAATTAAGAGTGGCGAAAGACAACATTAGAAAGATTAAAAGTGAAAGAGATAAATGAAAAAAAAAAAAAAAAATATTATATATATATAATAATGATGTTAAATCGAAGGCTTTCATGGGGTACAATACGTGTTACTTCTAACTACTTTGGGGGTTAAAGAAGTTAGTAACTAACATATATATATATATAGATGTATGTATTTCCCAAGGAAAGAGAGAGAAGCGGGGAAGGAACATGTGATAGACATTGAAATCTGTTAATTGTGTGTGAATTGTATGCAAATAGTTTTTTAATTAAATTTTTACCAATGTAGGTACTTTGCTAGACACACAGCGTCCTCCGATCCCATGGGTCTCTCAGACACACCTTAATCCAACGATGATTACTAAATGATTTCTTAGCAAACCGCCAATAAGCGATGCTATCAATAAAAAGTGTGAAATTACTACGTAGCATAACATTAAACGCATTATCAAAAATATATGATGTCATTTAACCGATTGGACACAGGAAGCAGATATTATATTTAACCAGAACTGTACTGAAGGTAGACTCAATCCTTATCGAGGTTTGAACTTTGTGGGATATCTGAAAGGATGTGTGGTAAAGGCATTCTAGGAACGGTCGCATAGGGTATACCCCGTATTTAATTATTATTAAATAAATAAGCACCCAGACTACCAACTTGGTAGAATAACTAAAATATTATTGACATTTTGTATTCTATTCTGACATATATTACATCAAATATAAATTATTTATCAAGTGATTTTAGATTGGGTTGTAAAAACAATATTTTTTTTGGTCTGTTTAATCATTAATGAACCGAATGATGATTCTATGTAATTTGAAAATTCTTAGACGGTCTCCTAAGACTTTTATTTTAATTTGTGAGACAAAACATTGATTCGGAAAATTGCCTTTTTGCAGGCATGCGCGAAGATAAAGCATTTGTCTATTAGTAAAATATATATGTGTATAAATTGCTATATTCAATTTAAACACAAGGCTTGATTAGTTTGCAGTAAATAAAAAATGAGACATACAATAGTAAATTATGCATTTAATCGACGAAAGAATAGACATTGAATGAATCTTGTAAAATCATTATTATGCCATTACTGTACAACTGTTGGGTGTTGAAACGTAATATTGCACCATAGTTTATGCAAATATAAAAGCACAGGATGCTTACAATTTCAGCTTACAGTCTTGGATTTTTAACGATAATTGTTTATAAATCCCTTTAACATGTCATGATTTTTCTAAATTCGACGGAAAGCCATCGATATACGATATAACAGTTATATCTCAGTTACCAATCATCGATTCAATCAGATACTACTCTCACATAACGTTTATTGTGTAACCGGTTAAAATAACGATTTTGACCATCACTAACTAGTTCATGCTGCGAATTCATTCCATTTCGAATTGTGGGGTACGTAAGTATAGATCTTTTCATATAGGCTTGCAATTAAGTTAGTGTGGGTACAGTGCGTAATACGCACATTGTTTCATTGTGTTAAGTTTATGGATACAAAGGGGCGTATCCGTAAACTTAACACAATGAAACAATGCGCGTATAAACTCACCAACCCACACTAACTCAATTGCAAACTTATATGAAAAGACCTAAATCTGCTCACATAGACACTTAATAACGAATTTTAGCATGGTGAACACTTTGGAAAGAAATTTCACTTAGAACGATTTCTTCTTCTTCTGCTTCATCTAGGACTGCGTCCTGTCATTACTCGGAGCCTGTTCCTGGGATACAGATGTCCAGCTATCTCGCCAACTTTTATGCAGTCTTCCTGGAAGTCTGGTACCTGTCGGCAACTTTCTCCACATGATCTCTCCAGTAACGTCGTCTAGATCTTCCCCATCGGACAATATCCTCGACGTCGCAAGTCCTTCGTATTTCGGAATTCCTCACTCGGTCTCGGATTGTCAGTCCCGCAATGGGTCGGAGAGTCTTCATCTCAGTTGATCTTAGGAGATTTTTAGTTCTGGTAGTGTCAGCCCTTGTCTCGATACCGTACGTCATGATGGCCAGCGGGTTAGCTCCAAAAGTAGCAAGCTCGCAGTCCGGAACACCAAGCCTCGGAACACAGTAGAGCGATTTGATTTTTTAAAATTCAATATGAATGTGTACATAATATATACCTATATCTATTTTTATAGGTCGACCACAATCAGAAGACCATTCCCTAGCTTTGTCCGGTAAGAAGAAAGCGGGGGAAAGTTGCCTGGCAAGCCCGTATTACAAGCCTCAATATGATATTCCAAATAAATATATTTTTTTTAGTTCAAAAAAGATTATTTACTTAGTAGAAAAACTTATTTTGTGTTCATTTTTTGCATCGTAACAACGCACATATTTTTTGGGCACATTGTTTTGAATGCGGTCTAGCTATAGATTTACATTTTTTAACAGATCACAAAAATCTTCGAACCATGTTAGTAACAATATTATAGATTATAATATCATAGAAAGGTAACGATGATTACATTAAATAATATGTTTGTCTTGAATGTTTCATTTTTTCGAAATAAAAATGTTATTTGTTAATTAGATTATCATCATCATCCCCAATGGTTCCACACTATTCCACAGTCCATTGTGAACCTTGGCCTCCTCCACCATTCCTCTCTTAATTAGATTATTATTCTTCTTCGTCAGCCTTCGTCTCTCCACTGCTGGATATAGGCCTCTTCCATACTCTTCCATCCTTCCTTGTTGTGGCCATTTCTTTCCCCCCACAGCGGCTATATCGGCCCAACTCTTTTGAGGTCTTCCTATGCCTCTTTTATTCTCCCAAAGTCTCCATTTCAGAACTCTAGGAGGCCATCTTGTAGCATCCTGCCTTGCAACAAGTTCTACCCATTGCCATTTTAGCTTCGCTACACGATCCATGATATTCACCACTCTAGTTCTGCGCCTAATTTCGTCATTTCTAATTGTATCTCTTAGGCTTACTCCAAGCTTAGATCTCTCCATGGATCGTTGCGTGCATTTGAGCTTTTCTGCACTTTTCTTTGTAAGAGCCATAGTCTCCACTCCATACGTCATCACTGTCAGTATGCATGATTCAAAAGCTTTTCTTTCTAGGCTAATTGGGATCTCTTTGATCTCGAAGACATGTTTGAGTTTGCCAAAAGCAGCCCAGCTCATTCCTATTCGTCTTGACAATTCTGCTGTTTGGTTAATTCTGTCCATTTTTATCTTGTGTCCATATTCATCTACTATTTCAATATTATTATCATTGATAGTGATGACTTTGTTCTCTGGACTCAAAATTTTTGTTTTCTTTCATTAATTAGATTACGGCCTGGTTTATTTCTAAAGAATAACGTAAAATAAATCAAACAGTCATAGCACTATAAAAGGAAAAAACTACATAAGCAAAATGGGTTTTTCTCATATAATTTAAAATTATAGCTAAATCAGATAAATTAAAACGTTTGATGCTCAGATATTTGATTCGGTTATTTTTTTTATCTGAAACGGTGTAAAGTCCTCTTATGGTCTTTCCGATAATTATTTCTTCGATATTATCATCTGTAGAATCTAATTGTGTACAAATACGTAGATTTCAATGATCTGATAAATCATGGCGTCAATTCTGAAAATAAAAGGAGATTTTCATCTATCAAGGGCGTAGATTGTACGATGAAATTTGACGTTTTTATCAATTTATCTGTAATTTCGCCATATTACCAATTTTAGATGTCAGATTGTCAGAAACCACAGGTTTTTAGACGTGGCATGTTCGTTTTGCTTCTCCGCGTAGTATATCAAATCATAAAGTAGTTATTATGTTATGATAATACTATTTTTTACTAGCATACCCATTGTAGATGTATATATAACTAACTACTTGCAACGGGTAGGTACAGGTATAGTGGTACATCGTAAAATACCATAGCTTTGTAAAACTAAAATAATATCATAAATTAGTGTCGCAAAACACATATCGACGGCTCCTACGTATAATACCGTAACCCACAAATCGACGATTTTGAGTTTTTTGTGTATACACATGTGTATTTAATTATATATTTAATTCCAAGAAAGAAAAAAAGTATTTTGCAATAAATAACGTTTTTTATTATAAAAAACCTAAATCTAAACCGCAGTAGGATTCAAATAAAATCAGACAATATATATAAAATTGTTACATATACATAAAATAATATTATAATACTAGCAGTTAAGCAATCGGTTATCGCCGATATTGGCTGTCAGCTATACTGCTATGTTAGTGTCTGCGATTAGTTATCGCCCATTATTTATTTTTAGCGAAATTTAAAATAAATTAAATTTTAATAAATATTATTATTAAGTTCTACGGGTTAAGTATTTTTATGTGTTACAGCTGTTTCGGCTTGTAAGGCCATTATCAAACAGTCAGTCTTACAAGCCGAAACAGCTGTAACACATAAAAATACTTAACCCGTAGAACTTAATAATAATATTTATTAAAATTTAATTTATTTTAAATTTCGCTAAAAATAAATATGGAGTTCTACAAATTAAACACAAAAAATAAATATCGCCCATTACCTGCTGCCTTTCATACGATTTCGTTATTTTTTTAAACTGGCAATGGAAATGTTGCGCACTGCGTGCATCGTTTTTGGAGCAATTGTAATATAGATACGTCGCTGTGCATACGATAGATTTTGACACTTTTCCAGCCATAGGTGGTACATTCTAACCTAGAAATCAAACGTCAGAAATAAACTTGCGTGCATAAAAGATACCTAATATTGACGTAAACAAAAATAAATATCGATTTATTTATTTTTTAAGTGACTCGAATATTAAATTATGTATTTGTAGTATTTCCACATGTAAAATAATATCTAAATGTTTTCAAAATAATCTGTATCTACACCTAGTTTCTTACTCAATTTTATTTTTTATTATTTTTGAGTTTTTACTTAGGTGTATAGACCACGCACTGCATACAGCGTTTTTACAGCAATCATAATAAAGATACTTTCGTAAAATCGACGGTCTTTCTACAAATCTCGACTTTCTTATTATTATTCTGTCTAAAACCACATCAAACGGCTAAATTCGACTCTCTACATACGTCTAAAGGTACATGACAATGAACCATACGTTCGGCAACGATGCTGTATTTCTCGCTCGCGAATAAAATTGTATACTTTTTTATAGTTTCGACTAACCTTGACTTCCTTACGTATAAGGCATGGCCTAAATGTTTGGTTCATTGCGTTCTCCGCATTCGCTGTTTTGTTACCGAAGGAAAGTACTGTTATGTAGAGAAAGCCATTAGAGCCACAATGCAAGTACTCGTATAGACATATAAACCAAATGATCCACATGAACGGATTTTCAAAATGTTATAAATAATAACGGACTCATTATGTTTGAATTTCAGCTTAAGATAAATTACTTATCCGAAATCGATTTATACTGGAATTTTTTTAAATTAACAGACATTACAATATGAACTCACTGTTTTTGTTAATCCGGATGACGTATGATCTCTAATAAAATTATCGCGAATAAGCGAAATCGTAGTATGTTTGCGTTTTGGTAACATTAGTGACGGTCATTGTTACATAGATAATTATGTATTTTGATAATAAATGAAAATTCTAGAAATATCTTCAAAGTAACAGTATCTTTCAAACTCCGACTTATTATGATTGATTTCTAAGTACGAACAGAATTTATTTGAATTTAGCGGGCTCTCGTAGTGCAATGGGCATGGCACTGGCTTCTGAGATTCCGGGTTCGATTCCCGCTGAGGTTACATAAATGTGATTAGACCTCATTATCTCTTGTAGGTACTGATAAAAAAAATTATAAAAATAATCTTCCCATGTTTGAACTACAACGTCATAAATTATTATATATGCAAATTTTTATTTTTTGCAGGGTTTGTCCTAGAACTATTAAACTGTTATGTTAATAAAGTAGTCCTAAAAGTGTCCTAGAACTATTAAATTTTTATATTTCGTCAGTAATTACGGAAAATTAATAATTGATAATCAACGAAAAAAATAATTTACTTTGAAGTAATAAGCGTACATTTTCACTTTGCTATGGATTGGTAGGAAATCTTGTTTGTTTTATAATTACCATGTGAAATACAAACATTAGTCAACAAACGTTTGCTTTATGTAAGGTACATATAGAAATAGGCATGATGACAGATTTTTAAATAACCTTCTATAACGTAGGTACACGTCTACTATTACCGAAAATAACATTATTTCAGTAATAAACTAAGTTTTTACGCTAATAATTGCATTTTCATCTCCATATTTTTAATGTCGCGCAAAAACGCCCGCAGCTGTCATTTCGTCTACGTGACGTCAAGCCTCAGTAAACATGGCAACGGTTCAAAGACACGGTGATGGGTACTGAGGAGTGACGTCATTCACTCTGACCAGTTATGTTGTTTGTTTGTTGTTTAACTTTTTCAGTTAAAGTGGCTGAATGCAGAATTTTATACTTTTATATTATTGAAAAGCTTATTAATCTCAATGTGTGTATTAAAACTGGATCATTTTTTAGAATCCTTTCAAAATATTTTCTTCACTAAAATCATTTATTCATTAATTCTTTAATACTGTCATCATGCCTATTATATATGTAGGATGTACTCGTATAATAAGTAATGATGTAGTGAAAATAGTATTAGTAAAATTACTAATATTTAATTTTGTTTAAATATTTAATTATTATACAATATTTTATCTCTACTTAAGATTTTAAAATTATTTTATTTTTTCACTACTAGTTTCGAGAGAATCAGAATCTCCCATCGACAGGAGAAGTATCAAACTGATTAGGTACTTTTTAAATAAAAAGTTTTATTAATTTAAATTATGAACCATTGTTAAAATTCTAACACATCAGGACACTTTTTTTAAAAGTACGATTTTCTTTACGATCCTAACATGAGTATGCGGAGAAAATAAAATAGGAAAAAAAATTTAAGAAAAAAATAAATGCAACAGTTATTTAGGGAGAAAGCCGCGTGCAGGCTAAGTGCATTTTTTGTTGTACTAGGAAGTGTGGAGAGAACCCTCGTTTATTTATACACATCGTCACTTTCTCAACCTTCTAGACTTCCAGCAGGTAAGGCGAGACAGCGCTACATTTGACATGGCCAAAACATTGTGATTAATGTTCGTTGTCCAAGTGTGACCTTGCCAAGGTAATGTTGAGTATGTCATGGCGTTAAACAACTTATACGTACGCATCTCATTAGCAAGCTTAAATATACCGTATTTGTATATATATATGAACCGTTGCACTAGGAAGAGGTGATTTGGTTTAGCATCTCGCTGATTTAGTAGCCCGTGTTGTATACCAGTATATATAACTATATATTATATAGCTATATATAATCTGTATAATAGTATATATCTATATATATATTATATATGAAATATAGAGCTACCGCGTATCATATGTGGGGTATAAAAGCACATCCAAAAACTATAAAAATGTTTTGAATGCAGTCATCGAGGATTACAAATTTAAAATGTACTGAATTCTAGATTTTATGCATCTATCCCTTCCAAAATCATGTTTCCTATAAATTCATAGACTAAATTCCCCATAAAATCTCGAATTCAGTACATTATAAATTAGTAATACATTATAATTAGTAGATATTGTTACAAACGCAGCAAATATCCAAAAAAAAGCTTATAGGTATGTACAGCTAGTCCACAATACTCTACCGGTAGATTACTTCCTAAATTATGAATTGAAAATGATCAAGCAACGTTGCCCTAATATCAATAGTTATGAAGATAGACGCCTTCGAAGTTTGCATTTTTGTAAAACGTTGGACTATTTACATTACCATGAACTGATTACTTGATTAATGAACATTAAAAATTCATTCGCATTCAAATCAAATATTTGAAATCTTGCACCTTGTCCCCACCCATCTCCTACTCGTCTTGTTATCACGGAGTTAGTTTTGTCACTATAAACATAGTATGCCGGAAATATGTTTAAATTGTTTTACTAAATTGTGCGGTTGGTTGGAGAAATTGCCAAGTGCAATATGCCCGTCATTGTATAAACATTTATACTAAAAGCGAACAAATAAATAAATAACCTTATATCAAGTGTCGTCACATATCGTTAGAGTGAGCGGTCCAAGCGTCTCGTAACACGCCAATGGATATCTCGTTACCTTTGGTCGTCGGATTAAGCCTCCCTTTCCCACTTATGTAATCTTAAATGCTTATTTTCCGATCGATAAGCAATCACGTTGAGCGTCATCCACATAACATTGGAGGTAGTCACCACGACTGACTGCTGGCGTGGCTGACTGTGCGCTTTTGAATTATCTTTAATTATCTCGTAAACTAATAATAATTGTGGTCGAGAGTGAAACACAGGCAGTTCCTGGGTAATTCAATACGGACCCGTTACAAGGCATTGGCTTTTCAGTACGCATGTGTATTCAGGTTTCTTCGCTTGCCTGTACACATTCCTTTCTTCTTTCTCCACACAACATCTTAGTATGTTTGCATCTTGTTACTTTTGTTAGCCTTAGTGAAGGATATTGTTATATTGATAAAGGATTAGTGACGAACGTTGTTACGTAGAGAATTATGTATTTTGATGATGAAAAAAATGAAAATTCTAGGAATATGTACATTGAAAAAGTAATGGTATCGTTCAAACTCGGATTCATTATTAATATTTTGTATTTGATTTCTGAATAAGAACGTAATTTATTTGCATTCAGCGGGATCTCTTAGTGCAGTGGGTATGACACTTGCTTCTCATACCGGATATTCCGGGTTCGGTTCCCGGTGAGGTCATAATACGTATAAGTGCTTTTCTCAAACCTGAGTGTTTTTGTAATGTGTAACACTTTTTGTAAATATTAAAATAATGCCACCGGAGATGTTTTGGTGCAGAGCGCACAGATTCTTTCCCAGCATCCCCCTCTATCATCACCATTATCACTGTCAGTTCTACAACCCTCGGTGGGTCTTGACCTTCTCAAGCCCTTATTTGTATATGGAATATTGGAAAACCCCTTATTAGGAATGTGATCAAATTTTGCATCACCACATCCTAGCAGTCTTTCATACTAAGGGCCGGTTGTTTCAAGTTGGATTAAAGTAAGCGTTCTTTTAAAGCATCGATTTTTACGTTCTCCACCAATCAGACGATCCGTTTTCGTAAAAATCTATGCTTTGATCGACCGCTTACTTGGATCGAACTTGAAACAACCGGGCCTAAGAGAAATTATCCGTTCTCGTGGGTACGGGTGCTGGAGCGTTTTCCTCCCATAGACCTTAGGAGAAAATACCAATCATTGATGCTTTCATCCCCCCTATCCCGGGAACCGGGATCCTGGGAATTCCGGATTTTTCTAGACACCGTAATCCGGGTGCTGAGCTTGTCTGAATACCGAGATTACGGTTGGCAGATTTTTTTGTATCTATTACCTATATGTACATATTACCCATGTTTTTTAATTTCTGTTTCATTCTGTGTCATTGCTTCAACCGTGGTTTCGCCACATTGTTCCAACCATTGTATTTTTTTCATTGGCAGCATATCGTTTAGAAATAATAATATAATTATTTACCCCATTTTTTTTTTAAATCCCAATATTTACCTTTGTCCTAAAAAATACTCATTTATACAAATTAAAAATTACAATAAAAAAACGTTTAATCATTTAAGTATCCAAAAATTACTTATTTATCAACGACATTATTAAAAGTTAATCATGTTAATCATTTTTTTCGTGTATTCAATAATCATGATAATCACATAGCACACAAAATAACATAACAAGTTAATCAACAAAAATGCTAAAAAGGATTTAAAACCAATATCACACAACAAAAATCCACTTTTTAATTACGTCCTCTAAATTTTATTTGTATCTAAATAAACGTATTATATTTACACTAATATATAGCTGAAACAGAGATTTTATAAATTGATAAGCTTTTGTAAAAATGTTTATAAAACATAAATATAATATAAAATAAAACATAAATAATATAATATAAAACATAAATATATAAATATAAAACATAAATAAACACGTCTTCATAAATAGTTATTAATTAGGTTCTGCCACAGTTACATAATTGTAATTTTCAAACACGTCACTGTTTTAAATTCTTGAAATACAAAATATTAATAATCGTACGAAAAAATTATTACATATCATAAAAAAAAAACTTGCAATATCCGTAATAACAGATAAGATATAAGATAGTGATAACGATTAGAAGAATATTTTAAATTAATCACTTTTTTTATCACTGCGATGTTTCTCAGTACAGTTTCTAACTTCTTCTGCTGAAATATAGCCTACCTATCTAATCTCTAAGAATTTACTAATCATCACACATTATTGATAAATATTTACCTGGTATGCGGAGAACGTGATTAATACTTATAAGCAAAAGATGTTCAATACCCACGTTCCACGTATTTTGCGCGTATTACAGTATAACATTATCATTACCATTTCTTACATACCATCACGTCGTTTTCCCGTGAGGGTCAGCAGAAAGGATAGAGCGCCACATTCTTCTGTCCTGACATACAACTCTCGCCTCATCCACATTCATAATCTTAGCATGCAAGGTTGTTGAGGCTTCTAACGGGACTATATTCCAGTATCTGGTTGATCTGGTCGTGCCACGTTTTCCGCGGTCGCCTTCTTTCTGGAACCGTCAACACTTGCGTTATATATCTATCTCACCATTCTTTCCTCATTCATTCTCTCAACATGCCCAAACCACCTGAGCGACCCTTTTTTAATTCTATTAATTGTGCTAAGATCAGCACTAAATTCATTCCTAAAATATCTTCATTCAATATTCTATATCTATATCATAAATAGATTTGCCACACGTACGTCGGAGAGATCTCATCTCCACTGCATTCAGTCTATTTTCGTTCCTCTTCTGCCAGCTCCAGGCTTCACTTCCATACGTCAGTGCTGGTACCAGAATTCCATTATGTACGTTATGTATGTTATGTAGTCTTGCCTCGGTAGACATATTTATATTATAAACTATAGCATTCAACGCACTGAACACCCTATTTCCCGCAGTCACACTCCTCTCTATATCTTTTTCAACCTTCCCTGTTCTATCGAACATACTTCCCAAGTACACAAACTCGTTCACTTGTTCCAAACATTCATTGCCTACTAGTATTTCACACGTTAACTTAATTTCTTCCTTCTCGAATACCAACTTTTGACTTGTTTACGTTCATAATAAGGTCAATTTCCAAGCATACTGTAAGTTTTGTTCGCTATTTTTTATTCTCATCGCCTTTATTCTCAAACTCTGCGTTTATTTTTTATTAGATTTAAACAAATATTATTTGTGAATATTGTATTTAAAAAGTTATAGGTACCTGTTTCGGCGGTTCAAGTCAATTTCTAATTGTGGATAGTGAATAGGAGGTATACCTACCTTGTACAGTCGACTTATTGATCTTTGAAAATTATTTTGTAGTGATCCATCGATAAATGAGGGTAAATTAATAGTAATTAATTAAGTAAGAAGGAAAAGGGTAAAATAAATTAAATGCTCTAAATTGATGTATATATTCAAATTACCGTTTATCAACTTCTGTATAAATAACTAGTTTACCCGCGCGGCTTCGCACGCGTAGATTTTTAATAACTTTTGATCATATTCTATCAATTTTTGTATTAATTAACCTTAATATATAGGTATATGTCGTTGCGAACTTTTTAATAGAACTTTTTGAATTCTATAACTTCTCTATAGAAAGTATTTAAATATCTCTTACCGTTAAGGCAGCGTTCGTAAAAGACGCATCGCTCGACCATTTTTCCTCGACTTTAGTTCTAAAATAGGTCGCCGCGAAAAGCCCTTTTATTTTAACGGAGAAATATATCTGAAAGTCCATTCTAAATATTAGTGAAATAATTTTTGTAATCGGATGAGTAGTTTCGGAGATTACCTCCTACATCCAAACTTATCAAATTTACCTCTTTTTATACTAGTATAGATATATTTTTTCTTTTGTCTATGAGTTTTAATAATAAAATGATCTATAGGATCGCTAGAACCTGGAGGACTTGTAGGATCCGTAGAACCTATAGGGTCACTAGGACCTATAGAACCGCTGGGACATATACGACCTTAACAGCCGTATGACTTGTAATACCTGTAATAAATAACGAATTATGTTATCATTATTGTTAAAATATATACTGGTCTATAAAAGGAGTTAATAATTGAAAACAACAATTTTCGAAATAATTCTGTAGAATTCCATTTATACATTAAAAATAATATTTCAATTTAAAAATATAGAGGTATCTTGCGCAATGCAAAAATGCACGCAACGATCCATGGAGAGATCCATGCTTGGAGTAAGCCTAAGATATGGATAAAATGGCAATGGGCAGGACACGTTGCAAGACAGGATACTACAAGATGGCCTCCCAGAGTTCTGAAATGGAGACCTTGGGAAAATAAAAGAGGCATCGGAAGACCTCAAAAGAGATGGGCCGATGATATTGTCGCTGTGGGGAGAAAGAAATGGCTACAATTAGCCAACAACAGGGAAGAATGGAAAAATAAGGAAGAAGCCTATATCCAGTAGTGGAAAGACGAAGGCTGATTAAGAAGAAGAAGAAGAAGAGGTATCTTTACCAGCGACGAAAGTAATTTATACAATGTAATTTTAAAGACTATAGAATAAATATATCTAGCATACATAATACATTCGAATATATGAAGGAAACTGATTTGGAACATATAAACAACTTTCATAAATTTGATACTGTATGGATGTTTTTGCGGTGGAATTGGTGAACAGTACATTGTCGTAAGCCCTGGGCCACCCTCTAAAATACTTCCACACACGTTTACCACATAAATAGCTTCGTCTCTGTGAAACTTCTGTGATTTATCTTAATTAATATTATATTATTAGGATCGCATAATAATACAATAATAATTTGAGTAGCTTATTGGTGTAGTGGTCATGACGCTCGTCTAATGATCTGGTGGTCGATGGTTCGAGCCCCATTCCAGGACACCAGCAAGTTAGTCCTATTTCATAGCATAGTCTTTTGGCTTACTTTGACAATAGTAAGAATAGTGATGCCACACGTATTCCATGTTAGCATCTCTATTAAAAAAAAAAAGCTATGCAGAAAGTAAATATTTGAATAGGTACGTGACGTGCTAAATTGATATGGCGAAAGACAATCGCTTAGAGTCATAAGCACACAGCTTAGTTTGAATACAGTAAGATTATTTTTATTTATATTGTCTGTTGGCAAATTAATAATAAAATTTTGGGTACCTACATACTAAGTACTGCTATGATAATTTTTATCCTCTGGTACAATGCATTAATTACCCCTCATAATTTATTTTTATTTAATATTATTATGGGTGCGATAAAATGCAGCAGACGTTCGTAGATTGGCTTACCAATTTAATTAAAACATTTAAATTCCTTATGTTGGCACCGGGATCGACAAGCTACCAGCATCGTACTCCCGATTCTGAAAAAATCTCCGAGATCGAAAGCCCTTTTCGAGACTCACGAAGTGTGTACAGTTTTATAAGATTGGTCGGATTTACAGAAATTCTCTCCACCTCCAGTTCTGGCAGGTGAATGATGGACGCTCGCCGCGAACCGGTCCAGCACTCTTAATTAGGTTCTTGCGGTACTCCAAACTGTGAGTGCTAAATTCATGCAGCCGCTGAAAACCAAAGGCCAGCGAACAAAATATAATCTGGTTATTTCCCACAGACTATTTTTTTCAAAACATGTGGCAAACATCCGCTAAGAGTTACTCCGTATCTTTAGCAAACAGTAAAATTTATTAATATATGTATTATGTTCATTACAGGGTGATTTGGAAAACATTAATAACCTCGCAGGACTATATTCCTGCCTTGATTTTGGGTTGAAAATGTTCAAGCAACCATGAAAATATCAATAGTTATGGAGATTTAGTCAAAAGTTTGCATTTTTTTTTCAATATTTCAGTATTTTGTAAAACGTTGGATTGTTATTACAGTAATTTATATTGAATGTGAAAAATTCTTTCCCTTTAATACAAATCAAATAAATTAATAACAAAAAACAGTCTTTTGCAGGGTTTTTATCATTTTATTTAACTTGTATTGAAACGAATGAATTTATCGTAAACGATATAAGTTACCGTAATGATAGTTCAACGTTTTGTAAAAAATAAGTCAGAAATATTGAAATAAATGGGCATTGTATAAAATTGATATTAATTAGGTCATGGTTGCTTGAATATTTTCGACTCATAATCAAGGAAGGAACATAGTCTTGCTAGGTTATTAATGTTTTCCAAATAACCCTTTTATTTCGTTGGCATACTGGAAAAAATGACCACTACTTAAGTCATTGTACTGGAAGATGTATTTTACTAGAAGTCATCTTAATTCCCAAAATATTCCACTAGCAGAAATTATGCACAATGGATGGAATAAAACTGTGTATTCATTACTCTGCTTCATTCATGTACCATTAAACATTTCCTCATGCGTAAAGGTAATAAAATTAATAATTTTAATTAACAATATCATATTAATCAACTCTTCTCCTCTCCTCTCTATATTCCCGTATCCCATTAATTATGTATTTCCACCTAAGCCATGTTTTTTTTTAAATATTTTAATGTATTTAGTTTAATACTTCACCTGTCGATGAGAGGTTCTGTCACTCTTGAAACTCAAATAGTATAATTAAACTCAAGTAGAGTAATAACAGTTTCATGCCATCCATTTTGAAGAACGAAATATATCATACATAAATAGTATGATACCAAAAAACAATCCTTAAGTGTGAAAGTATGTATTAAGTATTGTAAAATATGCCTTTCAACTAATAATGGTAACTAACGAACTTAAAAGTAGGCTGTTAGTATACAACGCAAAAATCTTCTGTCCAGGCATATCTTATCCCTTTCACATACATGCATCTCATGCAAAGTCTTTGTTTGTTGATGCTTCTAACTGGGCAATTCTCCAATATTTAGTTTACCTTATCTTAGGTCCTTAGGTACTTAGGTCTTTCATAGACCTTTGTTTTTGCTGCCATCAATACTCGCTTCTTTTTTTAAATTTATTTTTTATTTCTTTTTATTTAATAGATACCTAAATACACTTTTTTACAAGAACGAAGTTTACTATTATCACATGTATTTCTCTTCTACATGAGTAAAGATTACTCGTGGGTAGGAGACGAGTATTTAGAACTCACATACTATGTGCATATAAGAAAAAAAAACCTAATAATATGCAATAAACATAACGTAATAGTATGAGACAACAGCAAAAAATAAAGAAATGATAAGCATAAAACATATAACAACGTGCAATTATTATTTAAAAATAAATATGTAAAGAGAAAATAAAGGAAAATTATGAGCGAAAACATACATACAACAGTATACAGTAAAAATAATATTAATATTTAACCTATCTATTATTAAAAAATACACATACAGTCCCTATGATCAAACCATTTCGGCGATTCTTTCTTAACCTTTTAACTGTCGATATCATCTAAATTTTTGGCCTGGTGGATTTATGATAAGAGGTTGGCTTTAATGGTGTTGACTAAAAACGTTTATTAAAAAAAGCAAATTGTCATCCCCAAACGGTCCCGTAATTTAAAATACATACATGAGATAAATATCGTTATTAGCCCCGTCTCTGCTACAATTGTAGATTTTTTTAATACGCGTCATACCCATATTCTTACCGACTATTTTCAAACTAAGATAAACATTTATGTTATGAAAATAGGATTAACTCGTTGGTCTTCTGGAATGTGGCTCAAACTCCCAATCATTGGATCAATAGGCGATCGTTTATACCATTACGCCAACAAGATTGTCAATTTTATTATTTATAAATGTAACGTAGGTATTATTATTTACTGCCAGTCACGCGCTCGTCATAAAATTTAATCTACATTGTGTCAAGATTTCACTAATTTTAATGAAATCATGATCTACCAAAGATAGTATACAGATTATTTCTGAATTTTTTCCAACGAATCGAATATCGAATCGTTCTCTGGGTATGTACCCAAGTAATTTGTAAGTATGTACTTAATCTATTCTCATACCTGTGGATGATTTCAAATTAATATTTACTTAGAACTGTTGTACTCCCAATTGCATGCCCCGAAATGTGGACACCGCAGAGAAGATATATCAAGACTCTGGAAAGGCGTCAAAAACGATGTTTAAGAAGTGTTGTGTTGCCCAGTTAGAAACGACTGCTCCAGTTGGTATATCCTGATTGGGAGTGGCTAGTTACTGCAGCTTATCATCTGACAAGCCGCGATCGGTTTCCTCGGATTAGATGAAGGATTACTGTATCTCGTAACATAAATTTACGGTGGTAGAATGATAGTATGTATTGTACATAAGTTATATATTGGATATATATTAGATGTTAACTTTAATGACGATGGCCAAAAAATAATATTTGAACATTTCTGGCCGGCCAGACGTCACCATACGATCACTCACGCCCGTGAGGTCAATCGCGCATGCGCCTGTCATACGTACTCACAGATATCACAAGGAGGACATTAAAAGTTAATGAAGGATGTTAAAAATAAATTGGCAAGATTAACGCACAATTAATTCAGCAACACATTCGATTGGTTGGCCACGTGGTCAGAATACCAGAAAGTGAATGAACTTTTAGACTATCAGAGAATGAACTTTCACTAATCCCAGGGCAAACGCTTACAATGGAGGTAAAGAAAATGCTTCTAAGAACTTGAGAGCGAACCTTCGAAATGCCACTCTTGGGAAATAGCTGCAGGAGACAAGCCCAACTGCTAGATAAGGGTTTACAGTGACACTTTCTTAGCTATTCAAGGATACAAGAATTCATCTCATTCAGATTTAAAATTGGATCGGCCATCTGAAGACCCACGTGAAGGACAGTCTTTCTCGGACAGGCGATGTTGATGATGATAACTTCGATAACTATTTATATATAAATAAAATACTTGTGTAAGACCACTTTTGAGTTCAAGTTATACACGACTAGTTTCGAGAGCCACAGGTGAGAATATAAACTAAAAAATTGCCATGCCACCCCCTCCCCCACACACAACCCACCCACCTCTATCAGTACCTAAGATATTTTAGTTTATATTCTCAAATGTAGATGAGAGCATCTGTGGCTCTCGAAACTAGTTGTGTATAACTTGAACTCATGTCATTCCACAAAGTTAATGCCAAATCAATAAATTCGATAACTATTCTATTCGGTCCCGGTTGACACTAGGGAATGCAATCCCGAGTCGGGATTGCCCTTTCGGGATCCCTCGAGATTAGAATTTCCAATCCCGCGGGATCCCTACGGATCGGGATCCCGAATACTTTTGTAATTTTTTGTTTGTTTATAGAGCTGAATAGCAATTAAGGACAATGCCTTGTATTTTTATATCAGCAATTTTTATAAAATGCTCATTATTAATCATTGCATTAAAGTTTTTGTAGGCGTTTTTCCAAACATCATTCAGTCAATGTAGTAGAGTAAAAACTACTAACTAATAGTAGTTTTTATTACTATGTTAGGTTGATAAAATATAGCAAATATTATTCAAAACTATTTTCATTATTTGAATGTGACATGAACGTAAGTTTTAAGTACTTACTTAAAGCTCTATAGACATATATAATAGACATACAAAACATAAAAAATGCTGATCAATCCCGATAATCTCGTCCGATTTTTCGGATCGGGATTGATCTCGTAAAATGCCTCGAGATCATTCCCTAGTTGACTCTAATATCTCTGCGGTTCTACCGCCCGTTTAGGATATGGAACACTTTTTGTACATCTGGAAAGTCAAATACAGCGCACCTCCATATTAGCTTTACTTCTTCAAACACTCGGCAAGTAAAATGGAGACTGGCGCCAATTTGTCTTTATAAGGCTGTGTATTGACCGGATCGGGGCGAAGTGAAAAACTGGTTTCCCCGTCACGGAGCTCGTTCAAAGCCGTACCTTTTACGCAATGTCCAGACGGCGGTGGTGAATCCCGAGACCTCCACAGCACGTGACGCGACGCCTCGGGCCTTTGAAGGCTTCTTTGTAAGATTTGACATCAAAATTGAAGTAATCCGACCTGTTGAACATAAAACTTAGAGGATTTTAAAACAAATAGATTTAAAACACGATACAAAGAAAAATATACAATATCAATATTGCTTTTTTGATGATTGTTACTCCAACACTCAAAAATAAACCAGAGGTATAGTAGGCCAGCGAGCCAAGGGCGAGCGGGGACTGAAGTACGGTGAGAGGGGTCTCATCCCCCGCCCGTCTCTCTGCCTACTAGCCATCCCTATTTAGTTCTACGAATTCTAGCGGGCGTAGTAATTCATACCACTATCTACAATCTGAGAACGATTTCGAAATTAGAGTGACTGCGGGTAACAAAGGTAATGTTGCTCTGAATACCATTGTGGCTAATACGAATCTGTCAAAAGAAGCAAGACCAGCGGTACATAATGGCGTTCTAGCGCCAACTCTGATGTATGGAATTGAAGCCTGGAATTGGTAAAAAAGGAATGAAAGTAGACTGAATGCGGTCACTAAGGCGCTTGTGTGGAAAATCTTTGGTCGATAGACTGAGGAATGAACAAATTAGAAGTGAATATATTGCTGGCTGTAGTGTGGTAGACAGAATAAAGAAAGGAATGTTGAGATGGTTTGGTCGTGTAGAACGTACGAGCGAGGAAAGGATGGTTGAGAAAATATATGGAGCGAGTGTCGAAGGCAACAGAAATAGAGGGCGTCCACGAAAGACCTGGCATGATCAAATACTACAAATATTGGAGGATGGCCCTGTTAAAAGCCTACACGACCATAGAGCTTGCATGAGAAGATGTATGAATGTAGCCAAAGCAAAAGTGGTGTGCCAAGATAGAAAAATATGGCGTTCTATCGTGTATGAATCTAGGTGGTCTAATTAATGTGACACATTGGGTGAGGGGAATGTGGAGTATAAAGAATTTATAAACATTTTTTGTCATTAAAAACCCAAGACGGAGAGTAGAAATTGCATCTTGTGTTTCTATGTCTACGTAGACTGTGATGTAATATCACGTTTTTACACACCAAAATAAGCACATCAGTTATTTTGTTACACGTAAATGGATTGTAGTGTGGGAGCTGCGCGATGTCAGGGTGTTTTTAAAAAAGATTATTTTATATCGAAGCGACACGGATGTCAAGCCGATTTCTATCATCACGAAAATCAGTCACTGCAATTTGAAGTTTTGTCTAAAATATAAGTTTTTGATGAATATTATATAAAACGAGTAGGAAAGTTCTATTAAAAGTTGATAGAAATCAGTTTATTACATAAATCTATTAATTTCTTCATCCAGAGTTCAAATATAAAATAAAAGCCAATATTTTCCTCACAATGATAGAAATATTGACACTCGAAGTCTTGTCGAAGTCGAAGTTTCTCTATTTTAGAGCGTTAGGGTAACAATTATCAAAATAGCAATATTGTTATTTACTGAATAGGGCCCGGTTGTTTTGAGTTAGATTAAAATAAAAGTTTGTTTAAAGTATAGATTTTTATTTTTGATTTAGAAATTTGATTGGTGGAGAATGCAAAAATCTATGCTTTAAACGAACTTTTATTTTAGTCCAACTTGAAACAACCGGCCCTAGGTCAGACAGTTAGCACCGAGACACGAATCCGGAACATGTAGTTGTCGGCAGAGAGCTTTACCCGATTAAACTGCGTTGACCTATACAAAAATCACAAAATTTCGTCTACAAACGTTTGCTGGAAAATCTATGATACAATATTTTTGCACACAATTGAGTAGAGTACCTGCTAGTTGGTTCCAAGACTTCCACTCCGTCTTATTAACAGAATAACTGATTATAATTATTTTTAAATTAAATCATGATTGAATCACATTGGTAGTTCAGTGATATTTAAAACTAATTTACATTAATAAAAAATAATATATATATTTTTTTAAATAGAAATGCGAACACGGAATATTCTTACTATTTTCTAAACTACTATTTTCTTGTGCTATGAAAATAGGACTAACTCGCTGGTCTGGAGTGAGGTTCGAACCCGCGACCTTTGGATCACGACGCGAAAGTCCTAACCACAAGACCAACAATCTACCCTTATATATCCCATTATAATCCCAATTATAATAATTCCATTGTCTGTCTGTCCGTTCGTCCGTCATAACTTCGTGTAACGTCCGTAAATTCTTTATAATTTTTTTTTCCTTTTTTATTTATTTTTCTTTTTTTATATAAATAAATGAATACTTATTCCTTAGGAACCGATACATAAAATTACCGTAGGGTTCTCCACTCCATCAGCGTTGCGACCTAACATCGCTGAGAAACTTGATAGATAGAGGGCGAATCTATGCGATGATTTTTTTCGAGTAAGTTGTTGCATGCCAACAGACTCGTCGGCCACACTTCAACACTGTGCCTGATGGCACACCGGGGTGGGACGATCAGAGTACTGCAGAGTGTTGGATGCCAATTAGGGGAAGAGTTGGGAGTATCGTGATTAAAATAAATACTGCGCGGGGAAAAGGGTGCGAGAGATGTATTAAGAGATACGGGACAGGAGAGGAGATTTGGATGGGAATCTTAGTTAGGAGCGGAGGCGGAGAAAATAAATATAAATACAATACAAATCACGCTCCTGCTCCTGCACATCTTCATCAGATCCTGCACCTCATCATTCAAGGCAAAATTGCGAGCACAAGAGGTCCTGGAAAACGAAGGACATCCCGGATAAGAACCTAAAAAATCCACGGTCCAGCTGTTTCGAGCTGCTGCTGGTAAGATTATGGTCGCTAATATGATCGCTGAAGTACTTGAAAAGAGAACAAACCATCATCATCATCATCATCTTCCCCTTGTCCTAGTAGGGTCGGGGGCCCAAAGACTCGACAAGGTGCTTCCATGATCCCCTGTCTAGCGCTGCTTCTGCTCGAGTCCACCAGTCCAGACCCATTCTGTTTTCACATACATTTCTTTTGTCTCTCCCACCTTAATCTGGGTCGACCCACCGGCTGTCTTCCCTCCGGGGTTGGCAAGAGGATTCTTCTTGGTAATCGTTCCTCTGGCAACAAACCACGCGGAATTTTTTTTTGACGTAAATGTGAGATTTCAATTGCTACAATCCATCCCCTAATACCTAAAACTTACACAAGCATGTGTTATTTTAGCGCTACATAAGTATTGTGTATGATAAAGGACTATACGAGTTTTCGCCTTCGGTAGTCAACCATGTTTTATCGATTGTCTGTCTGAGCGTGGCTGAGGAGCCCTATTATTGAACCGCACACCCTTCCACAGGTCGCGCATATGCAACCGGTGGGCAGAGAGGTTCTGAGGGACGGATCTTCCCCTTTTTCTTTCGTCTTTCTTTTCTCGCAAATTGCATTAGCCCAATGTATAAGTGAATGTATAGTATCTAGGTAACGAACTATATAGTATCTAGGTAACGGTAAAATGCTTACTAAATACTAATGGTACTTAAATGTCGAAGAGGACATAAATTCAATACGTATTTGAATAATTTGCTGACAAAAGTACCTACCCACAAAAGCTACTTAAAATAGTGGAAAAGACAAATAGTAAAGCTGTCAAAAAAAATTAACACATCATCACTCGAATTGCCCTTCATTTCGCAGTATGCGTTTGATCTACTAAAAAAATAATTTCATTCTCACATTGTTTTGAATTTTGCAAACAAGAAGTCGCGGCGATTTCCGCGAATAAACATGTTAAATGTGCAAAACATTTGTGCCTCAAACGTTGCAAAAACATAAACATAATTGTTGTTTTTAAACAAAACAGCCTATTCGGCGAATTAATTTCATAACGTTTGAATGTCATCAAAATTAACTCTGTCGTATCGCGGACAGTGTGACAATTTGGAACATGACGCAGGCTCCTTATCGGCGGAATGTTGTGGATGTAAGCGGTTTTTGAGGTGTGCGCCTGATAAGGAAAGTAATATCTCAGATTTAAAAAAATCCACCTTCCTTTGCGGAAAATAAGGTCAAGCTAATCAAAATGATTTTGATTTATTAAACATTTAATCTAATTATGAAATTAAGATGGTCCATACCGTATTTAAATAGTCCGTAGGTAGACCCGAAATAATTACAATGAATGCAAAATTGGTTTAGGATGAGATATCCGATCAAACCGAACAATGCACAATTTGGTTATGATAAGTAAAAGAGTGTAAGATTGAATAGACAATAAAATATTTAGATTTTGAATTTTATATCCAGGATGAATCGTAACTGGTAGAAAAAATTCTAAGAGGTCTTCCGCATTCAATTTTGAATAGAAAATATTCCTTACACTTTGAGTAAGGCCCGGTTGTTTCAAGTTCGATCAAAGTAAGCGGTCGATTAAAGCATAGATTTTTACGAAAACGGATGGTCTGATTGGTGGAAAACGTAAAAATCTATACTTTTAAAAAAAGCTTACTCTAATCTAACTTGAAACAACCGGCCCTAAAATTTCAACGATTAAGAAGTTGATAGTTTACACAATATTTGATATTTCACCGTTGATATTTCACCCAACCTGCAAAGAATATTTTATATTCAAAATTGAGTGAGGAAGACTCACCCCAATTTTCTAAAGAAAACGAGAGAAACCTCGGTAAAAAAATATTTTTTTAATGAACCTAACCTACGTAATTATATTTTAAGGACAGATCGCTCTTAAATAAATAAAAGAAAACGGCATTGAAATTATAACAGAGGCCTTTGGATTAGATCATTTGGAAATGTTGGAGATTGAAAAAATGCTCTAATATTTATTCTAAAATAATTAATAACCAATTAAATTTAAAGGTAATTTTTCACAATGACATTTTTTTATTATGGATCAGTTAATGTCCGTCCTAACAAAGATGCATTAGTATCGTAACTGGTCGACGTTCAATTATGAATGTTTTTAAGATTATGTCCAACCAGGTTAACGCTATAGGTACACATAAAAAACCTTTGGACTATTAAATAAGCGATATGCAATTTTGCACTTTTTGCAAGCGGCTATTGTAATGCAGCTTAGCTGAGTAGACGAGAGGAAGAGCCAGACGAAAATAGATTCACCAAATATTTAGAAGGCGAATGGAGATGTGTAGAATTTCCCAGGATGCAGACGCACAGCATGCACGGCACCAGCTAATGCGAAAGAAGAAAATCCAATTATTGAGGTTCGCCAATGTGAAGCTCTGCACAAATTAATAAACGCATTTTGTGCAGCCGCCGAGGTATTCAGAGCGAGCGGCCTGCAACCAATTAGAGTATTCGGTTCACGGTACGGCGAGTGGCGATACTTCATTATGCAGTCCCGTACAAGATTTACCGGCGAGCAGAGCGGCCGAATTGCTTGAGATTTTAATTATTTTCAGATAGATAACCGCGAGATAGCTCCTATTTTATCGTCTTGCGAAAGCGAGATACTCCGCCATCTTCTCACATTCTTTTTGTCTCATTGTATTTTGTTAATATATAGTTTAATCAAGATATAGTCTCATAGGGAAGATATATGATAAAGTAGGTAAGGAAGTATATATTTTATGTTGAGTAAGTAAAATTTCAATTTCAATTTTTTATGTGTGGCTTGTCTCTAATGGACGATTTGCGAATACTGAGAAATTATTATTACTAAGATATCTTGGGTATTCTATTATTGTAATATTAAAACAACGTGCCGTTTTACATACATAAAAAGCTGAACAGTCAATACAATTAAATTGATATATATCGGAATGATTTAATAGATCAAGACGTAGATACAGCAGCATCAAACAGTAGTCAGTAGACGTTTAAAAACAATCAACGTGGTTTGTATAAAGTTTTTCAGTTTTTTATAAATTAATAATTGTAGCCAATCACATAGTTAACGCTATAAACATCAAAAATATTATATTTTTTAATTGCTGCTCAGAAAGATATGGAATTAAAATATGTATCTTTTCGGTGGTCGAATATCAAGGAGTTGTTCATAAACTGAAAAGCAGTCTAGGTTAGCCATTTGAAAAATAAAATTTTCGTGAGCCATACATAGTTAAGACGGAAATCCTATCGATTATTTAATCATAAAAGGGAAACATGATGTAGGCTTGTAGGAAATACTTATCTACCTATTTAAAATTTTATTTATGCATTTTGAAAATTGAGTTTTCTAAAAATCACTATTCAGCTGTGGCAGAGTTGGGCAACAGGCTAATAAAGTCAAGACATTATCGGCCCTTTGAAAAATATTTCTTCTCGTATATTTTCTTTATGTTAGTAACCATCGAACGGAGGAGGGTGGGAATTGAGGGTTGCAAATAAAATAAAATTTAGTAGCACTCCGCTACTTTTTTATTCATTAAACACTTTTGAGATACCTACAGAGAATCTTTTACGTATACTCTGCCACTCAAATAGATACAAGCATTGACGGTTTTTAAAAGTCTATCAGTTTTCCATACTACTACGGACCCAAAATTAATTTAATTAATTAATTTAAAAGTTATTTTAACTTCAATTTTAGGCGAGGGGTAACCTCATTCGTGTTGGGGAAATGGGGTGGAGTATGACAGGAAAACATTGAAATGTGGAATAAATTTAATAAGGCCTCTATTATTTAAATTTAAAATTTCAATGCAGTTTTCTTTTTTTTAAAGCATAACCTGTCTCTAATAGGTGGTTTGAGAATTCTAAGAAATTATTATAATCATTTTAAAGAAGCTTGAACTGCTACAATAATTGGAGTCACCTTAATAAAACTGTGGGTATTTATCACCTTTTTTTGTTAATGTGACCATACCACGTCTGAAAAATGACTTGGTTACTTCGTAAAAAAGAATAATTGCGAAACGCTTTTCCAGTGATGGAACATACCGATTGATTTTATTGCCTTTACCATATATGGGCGTAAAAATCGTATACATCGCGCATACATGTACACATTTGTATCTGTGCCATGATTAAATAAGATAAAAGTTTTCAATTATTTTTTTATCAATTCCATGCGTCGTTACAATGTTTTCACTTATTTTTTTAAATACTTCACATGACCAGCCTAAGCCTACTTCAACACGGCGTTCGACAATGTTGACATAATTTTAATCTTATTTTATTATTTTTAGCCTTTTAATCTTATTTTATCTAATCATCGATCTTCCTCCCTTCCAGGACAGGATAGAGCACTGGAAGAGTGCTGTTTAAGTCTTGGGCCCCGGACCCGATTGCCATAGAGGGAATGAAGAAGAAGAAGAAAAATTGCAATTAAAAATTACTTCCAGATGATCAATCACACAATCCGCCTCATTCTTAAAATATCAATGTTGTTACAATAATGATTGTTATCCCAGCGCTCAAAAATATAAATACATAGAAACAAAAAGTCAAGACAATCAGTTTTATTATCATTGTGACAAAAATATTGCCTTTAACTTAATATTTCAACTCTTTGGATGGAGAAATTAGTAGATGTGTGTGAACCAATCTGATTTCTACCAACTTTTAAAATAATAATATTACATATTTTATATAATATTTATCAAATATCCTGCAATCTATACTCCATACTGCAATGACTGGTTTGCGTGATGATGCACTGATACAAGTGCAAACTGAGCCTAATGAATAAACACCCAGAATCGTGGGGGCGGAGGAGAGAAGCTACAATTCATGCACGTGTAACAAAATATTAATGTACCTATTTTGACTTAAAATCATTTATATGCCATTACTGTACAACTGTTGGGTGATGAAAAGTGATATTGCACCAGTCTATGTTCATATAGAAATAGAAAATGTAATTTCTGCTTCCTTCCTGTCTTGGGTTTTTAGTGAAAAATTTAGTGTTTATAAATCTCCATATTCCACATTCCCCTCATTCAACATGGCACATTAGTAAATAGACTTTCACTACTTTCCAAAGGTCTCATCTAAAAAAATGTAAATTAATTCTGTAATATTACACGGACATAAATAAATACGCCCTGTTTATTTTTTAGTGTTGGGGTAGCATCTTAACTTTTGTGCCCTATCCGTTCATCAGACGTTGGGACCATCGAGTTGGCTATGAGAACTTTATTTACCGCGGAACAGCTCTACAGAAGACTGGCCTAACCACTGTCTCAGGTCTATAACAATCACCAAAGTAGCAATATTATTATTGTAACGAGGCTAAAAAGACAATTGTTTGAAATGATCACAACACTATCGAAGTTTCCAGAACGGCCTAGCGTAATCTACGGCTTTTGGGAAGCATCGACAAACTTCTATAAAAACCTTCTCTTTTCTTTCTCCTAAATACTGGAAACGCCTAGAAGGCTCGATATCAGCATTAGCCAACATAAATAGAACCGCGCACGGGAGTAACAGTTGTTGTTCTTAGCGCGCTTGACAGCGGAACGGAAGCGAAGGCAGCCGCGAACTGCGGACCAGGGTGGCCAAGCGACCGGCAATTCGACAGCGAATAATCTGGAAAGTTCTTACGAAGCGAAATAAACATGAGCGAATAATACGTGCGGAAATTGGATGGAATGTTCTAGTGAATAGTAAATAAAGTGTTAAAGCGATTACAAATTAATAAATTCTGTATTAAATTCCAGTGTTTTCATTAATTCCTCAACCTCGACACCTGACATTATTTTCGTAATAGGTCGAAATGGCGTTATTATTTCGTTAAAAAGTGAATTAAAAAATGTCATATTATATGATTCACTTGTAAGACTTTTTTAGTATAGTTCTTTCTGGTCACTCCTTTTAAATCCTCTGACATTGGGTGGATGTTTATGTAAATTTCAGCACAGCAGCTCGGAATTCTAGTTCCGAATTCAAATTAGTAAAACTGGTTGTTGAAACGGAATATCATTATTGCAGATCGATTGTTAATTAGCGCAGAAAGTGTGTTGATCGTACATCGAGCAATTACCTCGGATTTACGTTCACCAAACACAGCAGTCCATTTTACTGGCAGTTTTCTAGTTCACGTTCAACGTACATGATATTGAAAAATAATGGCAAACCGCATTTGCATTTCTCCTAAACAGTATTATTTCGGTGGCCGATTGCAGAATGCTGGCGTCCACGGTTGGACGAATTCATCTGGAGAAAACTTACCGTATTTTTCGAAAAGTTAAGACGCATCGGACCATAAGGTGTAACCCAAAACGACGAGACAATTTTTGAAAAAGTATGCATCCCATTTACGAACGAGTCAACTAGCAGTTTTTAAAGAATTAAGGTTGTTATTACGGTCGTTAGACATATTTAACTGTAATTTTGGATATTTTATACGCACCGTATGTATTACCGAGAAGCGAATCTCGACGTTTCGTTGGATGCTTATCCAACGTCATCAGGAGGACGACCTTTACCCGCGGAGGTGGAGGTCGGACTGATTATAGGTGCTGCTTTCTAGGGCGTAAATTGTATGCACTTTGTTGTGGAGTGTTCTCTTCTTCTACAATAGAGGTCGCCAGTGTGCAATATGTACTAGTTACGTCGGCGGATTTTACTGCGACTTCTCTCAAGGGTTGAATCAGTGTCATTAGAACAGGGCGCCCTGTTCCGACCTCCACCTCCGCGGGTAAAGGTCGTTCTCCTGATGACGTTGGATAAGCATCCAACGAAACGTCGAGATTCGCTTCTCGGTAATACATACGGTGCGTATAAAATATCCGAAATTACAGTTAAACTAGCAGTTTTTTTTAATTGAGAAAATCACGTAGCTTTAATCCCATCGGGAACCGAATTTTAAACCTCCGGTATTAGAATCCAGGGCCATCCCTACAGGCTACGAGGACTGATTAGTAAGCTGGTAATATATTAACCGACTTTTATCAAACTACACGATGGGTAAGGTACTACGTTGGGTTAGATTGTGGTTGGTAAATATTTATGTTTCAATTATGAAACTAAAGCTAACGAGCAGCACGGGTACTCCGGTAGCCGTCACGTGTTACAACACGGCATTCTCACAAAATGGACATTATCTTCGCTGAATAGAAACAGTGTCAAATTTCATACACATGTCGCTGAAATTAAGCCAAATTATAACTCTACTAAATGTCTGAACAAAAAAGCCATTTGTAATTCTTTTCCTGGGAATCTATTTAATATATTTTCATAGATTTTTGTAAAATGTGATATTACGCTATTCTTTCCTTTCTACGATCTTGTGACAATGCATAAAATGTTTTTATTTAACATCCATAACGCGAATAAACACGGTTTTCAGATATAAAAAATAAAATTAGAATTTACAGTTGTCGTCAAACGCATTATATTAAGATGACAGTTTTTATCCTTAAAATGATGTATGAATATATTTATCTCATGACACATGACATTTCCATGTAATTTTTTTCTTTGAAATATTTTTTAAAATAATATTCCGAGTTATTAATGCACCCAAGTAAAATATGTATTATTATCTCTTCAAAACATTCAACATTATAATGTAAACTGTTTTTATCAGAAATGAGGAAGTTATGAGTAATGCACCGGATGGCGATAGCAAAGTCAATGTTGTGTTTAAAAATTATTTTAGCGAAATATGATAAACCGAGTGCCAGAACTCTCTTCTATCTATTTAAAGCAAAGTAAGTTTAAATACACATGATTCAGGGTTTTTTCTCTGGTTTTTATTATATTTATTATCATGTATGTTGTGCGAAGACCAACGCCCAACATGTGTCACATGTTAGATGGGTATACCTATATCCATTTAAGAAAGAAAATCGAATTAGTATGTGTAAGCCATGCGTACGACGCCCTTTGTTTCGTTGTGTTGACGTTTACGGGTATAAATACCAACACAACGAAACAATGTGCGTCGTATGTAGGCTTCATATATACTAATTAGATTGTCTTTCTTAAATAGAAAGAGTTCTACTTTGAATATTATTTTTTGAATATTTTACTCTAAATCTATATTTTGTGTTTTATTTCAATGCTTTCTTCTATTGAGTAGTATTTTATTTTTATAAATGCTTTACTATTCCTGAGTTTTAAAAAGAATTTCATTAATAAGTATTTTATATGCAATTGTTTATCTATATTTTGAGCATTATTGTGTTCAATGTATCTCTAAGCACGAGATTTTTTCTCCTACAGAGAGGCAGAATGCCTTTGAATATTGATTTATAATTGTAAACAGTAAACTACTGTAAGTAATGATTATATTTATTATGTTTTTATTAAATTGTGTTAAGATACCACCTACCTACATATCCCGTGTTAGATTAGTTCTAGGTAATTACAATACATACACACTATATTTTTTCTTTTATTCCTGCTTCCATTTCAGTATTGATATTGATACATATTTTCGAGGTTTGATAAAAATATTTGCGGAATATTAATTTTATCGCCTTCAAAGAAGTCCCCATCAGATAAAATACACTTGTGCCGTTTTTCAATCCTTCAAGCACTTCCTTCCGTCTCGACACAAGTCTTTATTTATTGTATTTATTCCATTGCTATACATCTTCTCAATATTGACAAAGCGTCGTGCTTTCACTTTTTTTTTTTCATCTTCGGGGATATGAATAAATCGCAGGGAGCCACATCCCACGAATATGGATTCTAAGGCGTCATATGTTGTGTTGTTTTTGGTCAGTAGAAATCGCTGAGCACACCAAAACACGTACAATCTTATCGACAACCATCAATAAAGAAAACACACAGTTTTCAACCTACTCTGTGCTGTGTCTCGAGACAAGTCTCGAATCCTAGACCACTTGAGCACCATCAAGTGGTCTAGGATTTATTAGCACGATATGTGTCAAGCACGCCATGCTAATGAATGTAAGGTATCAGCTTTATCTTGTCCAAAGTCAAGGTCGCGACTTCCAGCAGAGGCGGTGGTCATTCGCCAGGTCCCCTTGCAGCACCAACTGCCGGAATATTAATGCAGGACTTCCTCCGGATGTCACGTCCGCGAGGAAAGGCGCCAGCGTCTCCGAAGTGACAATACCACATTATTTATAGAATTTCATTTTTCGTAATGCCACGCCTTCGAGAGGCGTCAAAGTACATCAAGCGCCAAGGCGAAAGATGGATTTTAAGGCCCGAATTCAGAGTCAGTACTTAGATGATTTAAAGGCTAAGGTAGCCTTAATTGTTATTTTGAATTCGGGCACTACACTTGAGTCTTAGGGTCTTAAGTGAAAAAGATTCTTCAGGCCTCAGGACCATCGGTTTGTCTTTAAAAATAAACAATTAGGCCCAAATTCATAGTCAATGCTTAGTGATATAAAGGTTAAGGTACGCCTTAAAAGCGTAATTTTCAATACAAAATAACATTTTTAAAGTGTACCTTAAGCTTTAAATCATTTAAGTATTGACTCTGAATTTGGGCCTAAATGTTTGTGAAAATTTCACAATTCACCGTTCCGTGCGACTCCCAAAATTGTATGGTAAATGACTAGGAGGGGCATCCTGCCTAATGACCACCTCTAACATGCGGCACCTAAAATAGCTTAGGTAATTACGTTATATTATTATTATTATCTTAATTAATAAAACTTTAGGGCAATTAGTAAATATTAAGTAAAATATGTAAAATTATTTTAAATTAAATTGAAAATTTCCAAAATCGAATTCGCAACACGAAGATCCAAATAATATGTGAAGTCGAGGACGTTGTAAGATAGGGACGACGGAGAAGAATATTCTGGAACGATCGTGTAAGCGGAATGACAGACTCCAGAGCCGCAAAAGTAGCAAGAGATCAGGCACCCCAGGGAAAAAGACCTCCAAGACGAGCACCTAAAAGATGGAGAGACAGTTGGCAGTCCAACTCTTAAGAAAATGTAGCAGCCACAACAGATCAATAGGCCTAAATGATGAAGAAGAAGAAAAAATTGAAAATGAAACAAAATAGAAGTTAATCAAGAATATTATAGAGGTCCAAGGTATTTTTATGGGAAAGTAGGTTTGGAAGTCTTTGGGTGTTTACAGAGCCTACGACCTGCCATATGGCTGGCTGGCTTAAGTGATCACTTTACACAATATAACGTTCATCAATTCCACCCACAGTTGACCACCACATGTAACAATAATGGAAGTGTCTGTTTACATAAAGCATATATTTTGAAATAAAAATGATAAGTTATAAATTATTATAAGATACACATACTATGTATTTACATATATGTTTGTTGTGTGTAAGGAATATATTTTAAATTAAATAATATCAAGAGATTAAGTAAATTTTTATGTTTCCATGTATATAATTAAGTTTTAATGAAGTGGATTTAAATTGTGTACATTTTAAATAAAAAAGTCTTTTATGCCTTTAGTGGCATTTTTCGTCTGTAATTTTTCTGATACTATCCGGTAGGCTGTTAAATTATTTTTTCCGTATATTTGTATAGTGATGTTGTGCAAATGAGGAGTTACAATTTTGTGATAAGAATATATATGTTTGTAGTGTGTATGTCAATAAATATTCAATATCAATAAAATATTCATTCACAGTAGGCATGTGAATAATCACATTCTCCATTGAGAATGTGATTATTTTGTCCTGAAATTATCAAAATTTGCACCGTGTTGACGTTGAGACTCCGAGGCGTATTTCTGGAAGAAGAAGAAGAACACTGGCTGTTAAATAAAAAAAAGAAATAAAGCAGCAAAATGTGTCTAATCACTTTTCAAATGCAAGACCTTCCGCCACATAATTAGGATCCAATATATCTGGCAATAACCAATACCAAACAAGGCATTCTCAATTTCTCAACAGAAGAACATTATTGCACAAAATGGTAATGTGGTGGTATTGGTTTTCAGAACAATGAAACTTTCATTATACCTACATTGCAAAATAAATTCAATGGAATTGTTTTGCAATGCGTACGAGCTTTCTCGTTATCAGTGTAATCTCTAGTATAATGGATGCTGAGCATCGTGATCCCAAACTATTTATATAACTCATTGCACAATACTTCACCTTTCCTCTTTTTCTTGGACTATGTTGAACGCATGTTTAGAGAAGACCCTGTTTACTTTTTTATTGGAAATGCGACATCTTTAAAGACTTTGCGTAATAATTACATTATTTTTGTCTTCTATTCATCCACCTTGTTGATAAAAAATGCAGATATGCCCGACGAGTATCTAACTAGCAATATTACAAATCAATATGCATCCTATGTCGGTCTTGCAAGCATACATTTTTTCACATACAGAAAATATTCGTCAGTTACATGTCGCAAGTTTCTGGTAAAAATTTTCTCCTGAATGAGACTCAAACACAAAGATATTTCTAACGATCAAATATCCTTAAACTTTATAATATTGGGTAATTGAGTGGGCATCCGATTTTATTATAATCTCTTTGGACACGATAAAATTCAATTCAAAATGGTGAAAGTTAATCTTCTGAAGAACATCAAAATGAAAGATTCTGCGGAGAAAACGAAAATACCAATAAGGCGAATTCACTTTCTTGGGACAACTCTTCAATTTCACTTTCTTTGGCAGCCCGCAAATAAACTGGGTGTCATAAAAAATGTAGACACATTCGCCAACGTATAGACTATAAATATACAATTTTATACGTGCGTTGATACATACCTGTTTGGTGTGCCCGGATAGCTTGCAAGTATTGACTTAACCAGCTCCAAGCCTTACCTGCATACATATGAATGTAGAATAGAGATATCAAACAACAGAAACAGGTTAGATGCAATGTTATTCGTTTAGACGACCAATATACTTTTTTATTATTTAAAGAGGTATTAAAAAATAAAGTACATTTGTCTGATGGGATAATTTCTGTGAGCGAAAGGTAAAAGAAAGCGAATGAGTTAAAAAAATCAAGTTTTGAGTTGAGTATGCAGATTCGTTCTTTAGATACATCTAGCAAGGAAAAATTAGATGTCAGAAAATAAAATAAAATGTGAATATTTTTTAATTTTTTGAAAAAGACAAATGATATGATTAATTTGTTTGAATAATTTGGCGTAAAACAACGACGTTAGTCAACATGGTTGTTTTTAGTTGCAACAAACAAAACTACTGGTACAAAAATTAGCTAAAAATAACAAATGCTTTAAGAGATACTTTGTAAACAAACAAAATTCCCAAATTTTATTTTGGCTCCCCTGAAAACCTGTATTTTATTGACTTATTCGGTTGAACAGATTTATAATAAATATAATAATAATATAAGGTTTCTCTGTTATCCTGGAAGGTTTATACAACAGCAGTGATAATTAACGTGACATGGCCTGCAACAAAGTCAAAAAGATTTGGCAAGACCAAAAAAACAAAAATAAGAGTAGTAAGAATCATTGTCTTCCCAATCTTTATCTGGTAGGTGCTGAATCACAGACTATTGAGAGAATGAGAGAGAATTGTGAAAATGGCGGTAGTTTCATGATCATGCCTAATCTAATCAAGATTAAAATTAAGATAAAGAAGAATTAGCGAGTTAGAGAAAGTATGTAGTTAAAAAGGTTAATCCGTGAGGAAATTAATTATGTACCTTATCACAGATAAAATAGAACTCCACTTGAAAATTTGTTTGAAATTCGCAAATTCTTCATATCTAATTAATAATATTTGAGGTGAAACATTCCATATTAATTGAGAAAGCCTTCTCTGCTAACACATCTCTACATTATATTAACAAATCTACATACAATAGAAAGTTCCCACGGAGTTCTACGGAAATAGACATAACGCGGCCATATTTTTTTTCAAAAATAATTTAATATACATATATGTATACCATAATAAGCGCCAGTAACAATATTCGCTTCCTTGTAAAAAATCACTCGATTTACCTAAATTTTACCCTCCAAGGGTGAGGTAAATGCCTTAAACAGAGCTTTTTGTGTAAAATTGTCAGCATCAACTGAGTTTTCTACCCACTCTGCACATTAATGAATAAATTGAAAAGCTAGCGACTCCGGTCCCTGGTCGTCTGTCTCCGAAGTCCCAGCGCATCAGCAGTCGCCTCGTGTCAAGGCCATTTGAATAAAGGATAATCATAATTTGATATTCAGCGCCGACAGCCGTGCGTCGTCTGGGGCAGGAAACACACGATGACTTTCATTGAAACGCATTTTGATGTCATCTTTCTCACCAACATTGTACCTGGAAAGGAAGGACGTACAATGAATACGCGGACAATACTATGTCGGCACGAATATACACATCCATATATACGTCATATTTTAAGGTGCCGCATGCCGTACCGGTTTTTACGTAGCTTCACTTCACCCATAGCTTATCTTGGAACATTGACCTTCATTCTATTTATTGACAGAACCCTGTTTTCAAATGTCTGTGCGTAATATCTTCTTCTTTTTCTTCTTCTTTTTCTTTTAGTAGATCTGTTGATCTGTGCTACAGAATACTACGCCTCCTGGGATGACGGGTCCAGCTATCCCTCCATCTTTTCGGTGGTCTTCCCGGTAGGCGTCGTCCAGAGGGGATTTCATTCGCTGCTGTATGCACGAGTCTGTCATTTTCCATTCTGGCTCGCCAGAATCTCTTTCTGGATCTACTCCATCGTGTTATGTCCTCTATTTTGCAAGTTTTCCTTATGTCTTCATTTCAGAGACGGTAACGTAGAGTTTTCTTTAGAGATCTCAGCACCTTCATTATAAGCGTTGTATGCGTGATATAAACAAGAAAATTATTAAAAATAATAGTATAATTAACAATAATAATTCATTTATTCCAGGGAAATCGGGTTGCGTACACGACCCGATCCGATATTGTTAAAAATAAGAAAATCGGCTGGTTTCATATTTTCATAACACAAAAAAAACAATGTAAATATTTACATTGCATAATATAAATATATAAATGTAAATATTCCCATGTATACATTTTTTAACGATTTGTTTTTATTCTATTCTAAATTATCGATAATATAATAATTGATGTTAAACTCGACGCTCCTCGCTCGGCAATATTACAACGCCGCTTTATACACTCTTCTTGATTCATGTGTATTCAATGGAGTGAATGGAGATATATGACATACTAAAATATAAAAATAAATCAATACATATTAAATATAAAAAATCTAATATTGAACGGCGTATTAGGCATAGTAGTTCATAGTAGGCATATTTGCCTTTGAATATTCGAATCAGGAGCAATGACGCGACAGCAATGTCCTTATTCGCACGAGGACGAGGTTATTGCAGATAATATAACATTTATTGAGCATATACGAACATATGTCCAATTCCGTCAGCCGCTTCACCTTGGCGGACATGGCGGCAATCCATTCTCGAAAGAGCGCCAGAACATCGAACCATATTTAAACCCCCCCGATTGCATAACTAGGTGTCGCCATACCGAAATATTTAAACACAACGCGGTAGACAGGTATAACAGTCTCTGAAGTGCGTACCTACCTTCGGTACCTACTCGGTCTTATGCCATATATGTCCGGATGACTGTTGTCTCTTGGGACCAAATTGGTAACGCATGTCTCATGCCACCCATAACCTCACGAGGCTTCTTGATGGTGATGTACCTACCCAATGTTTCTCAACAGATTTTTTTAACCTGCAGCATAACCCCGCTCGCAATCCTACAAAATAAACATTTTTGTCTAAAATAAATAATTTTTATTTCATATTTTAATATAATTACAAGTGCTCATTGCATATCTATTATATACATCTAAGAAATAATCAAAAAATACAAATTGGTCTCGCATAAATACAAAAATTGTACGTAAGATAATTCAGAGACATATAAATAAAGCGTAAAGTAAAAAAAATAAAACAGTAACAATAAGCAAATCATTACATATGAAAAATAGGAGTGTCGAGGAACACAGAAGTTAAACATAAAAATATATATTAATTAAATATTATTAGGTATGTAATCAACAACATAAAGTAACGTATATAAAAAATATAATATTATAAAAACCATTTTAAAAGCTAAGATATCGATGTTTATATTTTTGTAGTATTTGATGAGGCAGAAAAAATGATCCGTTATCCGGTACTGTACAAAAGAAAGCACTTATGTATATAATATTTAACGCCATCCAATTTTTTTCGGTTACACTCTAGGATCCTGATCAAATTATAATCACCCCATATCACTCCCCGGATATCTCACCTCCCCTTGCCTGGACCAAAGTTTGCATGTATCGTTATGATTTAGGCTTGGCAAACAAAATACCGTGAAATTTGGAAGGGCGACCCTTGCGTGTTGCCTGTACCGCGAGCTGATTGCGTATCACACTTTAATTATCTAACGTTGTAATTTCGGCGTAACTATCTAAAGTTGTAATTCCAGCAAGTTACGGACCGACAGACAGACAGCGAAATTATTTTATTTTTTATAAATAAATAAATACTTATTCTTTAGGAACCGACGAGTTACAGCTTTTTTTTTATTTTTGGCGGGTTACAGCTAGCATTCATTCCAAATTTGGATTAAATCGGTCTACATTTAGATTAACAGTGAACTTGACAATCTTTACCAAATTTATATTTTCAAGATACGACACATTGCGTAGGATGTGTCGATGTATCTGACATAAGGATGGCACGGGAAATATTTTATAGTGATTATTTAAGACCCCCTGGGTTTACCAAAACCCATTTCAGAGGAGGATTCTTGTGTTGTGGGTCGAATACGGAAGAATGAATTTCAATCAGATCGGTTCACCATCCTCTCAGGTGCGCCCAAAGTAAATATTATTTTTAAAAGAAAAATTTTAAAATTCGGATAAAACAGTAATATAAAATAGGGCCTTAATGCGTACCTGCTTTGTTTATTTTCATAGACAAATTAAGATGTTCTAGTCTGAACCTTTATTATCATTACATAACCGGTTGTTTGTCATACAAGATGCCGGAAGTGTTTTAATATGATTCACGACTTCTTTCTTAGAATTTCGTCACAATCAGCTAGCACTAGACACTGGTGACGGATACCGAAGGGGAGGAAAATCGCCAACACTTTCACATAATATACTTTCTCGCCATGACAACCAACAAAAAACACATTTTATTAAATGCAAAATCTCTTCATTTGAATTTCATAATTATTAAATTTGATTGCAATTAAGACTTTATCTATTGGCATTCATCTTTTTTTATGCATATTTATGAGGTTTAACTCAAATCAAATTTTCTGTTTATGATTGAGATATTTTTATTCATCACAAGCATTACGAAAATGCGAAAACAACTTGCGAAAACACATCATCAATAAAAGATTGACTTAAATTGACGAATTTTATTGCCTATATGTACATTCAAATTACGATCAAAACATATTTCTTCATAGTATAAGGGTTCTTGTACACAGATGAGACTTGACAACACTAAGCTTGAACACTAAGCTACTGCTAAATCTTTGAGATACGAGAGCGAAGTCTCATCTGCGAACATGCATATTAAGAGTAGGTATATTATAATATATAAAGAAATAGTGCTACTGTACCGTTTTTAATAATATAACGGACCATTTTAGTAGAAGATTAGTTCTTTTTACGATATTTAAGTGGGTAGGCATCGTCAAGAATCTAATCGGTAACTTCGTGTGGGTGGTTTTTTGACGATTTACAACCCAAAGATATATATTTTTTAAATGAGTGTATATAACTATGTTCGCGTGTTCGAAATTATACTTCTTTGGCAAACCACTTGCTTTATTGTATGCCTTGTGTTGGAACACTCGCATTATATCTAACTATGTTCTTACTCAAGGTACACAACACAAAATGGAATTTACACGAATAACAGTTCTCCATCAACGGATAAAAAATCTTGCTTTTCTTGTCAATCTTGCAAACGACTTGACGTTGTACAAGAATTCACTTTTAAAAATTGCTATTGGTTAAATATAACTCTTTTAGAATAATAGCTTTTGCTAGATTGGCGAGTCTTCATGGTGCGAAAATACTCCGTTGCATAAAGCGTGCACATTTCGTTGCACCCTAAAATTTCACTCTAAACGCGCCTAACGAAGAATAACCTCAAAAAAACCCTTTTAAATATTGATAATGAATACCTCGATAGTGAAATCTCGTGGAACACAAATTTAACTAGATGATCCTAAATATAATACCATCATTCATTGTACCTAAGTATTGTTGAACGCTTTATTGAGACAATTAACAATGACAATGAATGAACACATTGTGAAACAATTGAAGTAAGAATAATTAGCAACACCTTCAAAGTAAAATATGTATTATTATGTCACAAAACAAAACAAAACGTTATCATAATTAAGTCGAGTCTTTGTTTGTTTTACGTATAAAGTGTTTACGCCTGATATTAAATTAAATTAAGGTTCAGAAATAAGGACACTTACATTCCTGTAAACGATACTCCAATTCGAAGTACGAAAAATATATTTACGGAACCGAATAACACTATTTAAAATTTGATAAAACCACAGATCACCAAAATGTATAGACATGAAATGATGTATACTTCCTGGTTCGCGTTTTGGTTCCATAAGTTTGACTTGTTTAAAAAAATATAATTTTGAAAAAGTCAAACTAAATATTCTTAAAAAAAAAAATTATTTGTAAATAAATTGCGCTTTGTCACAAAATTACGTTTTTACTTGAATATACTCAATTTGGAAGAAATTAATATTTTTTTAAAAAACATCGGTCTTTAAAAAAAGTATGCCTTGTTTACCAGAGTATTTAATTATAAAAGATTAAATACTTTAACTGCATTATAAATGTGTTTAAATATATTCATTCCCTTCGCCTAAAGAAGGGGTTTATCTCAACTCAATGATTTTATAAAACATTTTTCGCACACAAGAAACAGACTGTGACAATATAGAATTATGCACACAAATTTATTTTTAAAAAACTTAAAAATGCCGATCATCCTCCACAAAAGTAATAAAGGAATTCAGATGGCGGAAGAGTAGGAAATAAATTTGTTCTCCGTTGACGTATTCAGTAGGAAGAAATCAATCCAATACAGGCATGCGGCGTTATTAAGTTCAGAACACACAGAGTCAGATAAATCCTCGGAAATGCCCACGGCGCCGCCCATGGGTGGCTGGATTTGGTATCAACTTGTTAGCCTCACGGTCGGCGGTGCCGCCATTAGCCGCTAAGAGCAAGATCAACGATTACTATAATTCTTTTTCACAATATAATTACACAAGCGCATAAACGGTGCATCGAGCGGTTCGGCACTCATTGCCGTGAACTTTGTCCTCGAAATTTTCCATGGAGGTTAACTCCTAATCGGATACGTCGATGACCTTAGGAGACTTGGAGTTATCTACAAGAAATCTATTTGAGAGTTTGCAACAAATGATTAACTTATAACGTAGTAATTAAGGACGACTGGTTCTACACGCTTACGTTTACTTTAAGGCAGGATTCTACTTTGGCGCTCGAAAAAAAGGCTATTTTTATGAACTTTTTATGAGCTTGTGGATAAAGATATTGATGTAGAGTTAATTGGGATTAATAAATGCATTCTTGAAGTACTCAAAAAAATGTTATGTATTTTATGCACTTTTAACATACAAAAAGTCCATTTGAATACAAATGTAGGTCTAAAACAGAAATATTTAAATTTTTGCATACCCTTATAATTTCAGAAATCAGTCGCGTCTCACCTTTTAATATTGATAATCTAATTCCCAAGTGTTTTAGGTATATTTATTCATGTAATTAAGGAAATCTACAAACTTGTCTCGAAATCGGTAAACAATAATACAGTTCAAAGCCATCAATTTTATTTTTCAAATTTATGTTCAATATCATTTAGGCAAACAAAAATTGTATTCGTAAGATTCGTCTGCTGATCATTGCTATCCCCAGTCTAGAGGCACTTGGCTTAAAAACGCAACGTGGGATGTCTTGTAGACTTTAAAGCGAAAAGGTCTGTCATTGACAGCTCGTATTATTTTCCTAAAAGAAACAGGTTTGTGTGTATAAAAACTCAAAGTACAGGAATACAACATGCAAAAATCTTCCGGATAAAGGTGCAGCCTAAATACGTTACTTCGAGGTCAAACCACTTGTAACTTGTTACTTGTAAATTGACAAGATAAAGAATTATAAACATCACTGGCACGTTTGTTTTCAATGTTGACCAGTGACTGGTCATTCACGTGTAGTCATCGTCATCAATAAACCAAGGAATGAGTCATCCGAATAAATTTAGTTGGGTATTATATTTTATATTCCATCAGCAGCAATGAAGTTTAAGGTAAATTTCCATAGAAATGAGAGACACAGAGGGTCTCGTGACGCACAACTTTCGAAAAAATTTAATGCACTATGGACCTCTAAAACACCTTTCGTTAAACATAATAGTTTTCTTTATCTGTATACACAGTATACGGGACGTAACGGCTTTTTTGAATACGATAAATCCCGTAGTTCTTATAAGATTTTTAATGATTAATCAGCCAACTAGTTTCAAAATGACACTGTTCAAAAAATTAATCTACCCGATTCTTCTACTTCTTCTAATTTTTTGAATTATTATAACATCATCAGTACCTACTGTTAATATTTTATATATATTTTCCTGCTTGTTATTATACGTGTATCATTGTATAACATGCTATATGATATAAGCTGTAAAACAACCACATTCACTTATTATTTTCACCTTGCTTGTTACTTTTGTTTGTTACGAAATTATATTAATGATTGGTACTCTACTGTGAATTTTTCTTTCCCCTATTTTATTCCAGTTTGTTACTTTTAGTGTGTACCAGTGTGCTTTTTTCTTTACTAAATTACTTCTTTCCTGTTCCTTACTTTGCATTTTTATTATTACAGTATTTTAATTTCAGCTTGCCACTTCTTTTGTGTATCTGTATGAAAGATACTGTTTCGATATGAGCAGTAAAATTACCATTTAATGATTTGTGATAAATGATACCTACCTCAAAGCAGGTATTTCTATATACTTAGTGAGGCTGAGAAGCTTGCTACATATTATCCTATATTTATATGTAACGTCCAACGTTTTACAAAAAATAAGTTAGAAATATTGAAAAAAAAATACAAATATATATAATATTATATGTAAACTCATCATTTATAACATAACACAACATTTGGATATTCATCTGTTCCATGTCTCAGAAAGGGAGTTTCCGAAGCAGGATTCTCCTACAACTTTGACTTTAAGCGTTCTTATTTTCTTAATTCTCATTCTCTTTGTACATTTTGAATTAAATGTACAGAGAGAGCATTAAATTTAAACAAAAATTAACAAGAAAACACTCTGCATTAACCTCTAATTTGTTGAATTATCAACATGTTTCAGAGCGTATACTAAAAATTAAAAATCGAAGTATAGATATTAACAAAATCAAAAAATAAATGCATGGAAGATATATAAGTAATCAAGAACTAATGAGAAAACAAATTAACAACTTTTTTCAAAAAGGACCTGATTATTTAGTATATTAGTATATAAAATTTGCAAACCATTATTAATATCAAAAGAATGGTTTGTTTCCAAAAGATGATTAGAAAATTCAGAATAGTTATTGCTATTTAAATAATTCCACAAACAGGTTAATACATTTTTTTCAATTATATAAATAATGTTACCACAAAATAATTGTTCAGTTATTGAAGAGGTTATATATTATTTATTGAATAAATAGAATTGAAATTCGATTGAATTGAAGGCATATTTTGCCAGGAGAACAGGTGGATAAAGTCATTGAATTCCTGTACCTAGTAGTAGAACATGACAAAGTCCTCACCTGGCTGGTAGATGATATCATCTCGTGTATTGGAATAAGTACCTACTGCCAGTAAACAATCTGTTTTACTCGCCCTTCCACCTGTTAGCGTGCTCAGCGTGGAAATGCTGGAAGTGTGCCAAGAATGTGTCCTGATGACGGAGCTGCTGAGTCACCGAACACGTCATGCAGCTGCGATCGTCACCGCCCGAGGAAACCCCGGAGCGCCGGCACGCGTCATCAGCGATTCCGACTATTCTATTATTTGTTCTAGAGAAATTTGCAGTCGAAATACAAGACGTCTCTGGCGCATTTGATAAGCGTCCAGATAATAGGCACATGTTACATCACTGAATACGTTGATTCTCTCGAAGACTTGAGACCGATAATACATGCAGACCTATCATGATTTTCTGCATTCCACAGGTATGACGAGTCGAAACAAAACAACTGCTTTGTGGTAACTCGGTGTAGCAAAAAGAAATACAAAAAACGGATATGGTAAAAAACATTTTTACGTGCTTTATGCAACTCTCTTCGTCCGTCTGTTTGTTGTGGTGGAATCTTGTAATTGATTTTCCACCAACTTCCCGACTAGGGAACGCAATCCCGAGTCAGGATTGCCCTTTCGGGATCCCTCGATTGGATTTTCCAATCCCTCGGAATCCCTACGGATCGGGATCCCGATTACTTTTGTGTTTTTTTTGTTGTTTATAGAGCTGAATAGCAATTAACGACAATGCCTTGCATTTTTATATCAGCAATTTTAATTAAATGTTCATTATTAATCATTGCGTTAAAGTTTTTGTAGGCGTTTTTATAAGCATCAATCAGTCAATGTAGTAGAGTTAGTAGTAGTTTTTATTACTACCTATGTTAGGTTAATAAAATACAGCAAATATTATTCAAAGCTATTTTCATTATTTGAATGTGACGTGAACATAACTTTTAAGTACTTACTAAAAGCTCTTTAGACATACACAATTAAACATACAAAATATAAAAAATGTTGATCAATCCCGATAGACCCGAAAATCTCGTCCGATTTTTCGGTTCGGGATTGACTTCGTAAAATGCCTCGAGATCTCGTGGGATCCCGATATCGCGGGATCCCGCGAGATCTCGAGCGACCGAAATCTGAGCTGTGTCACTCTGTTGACACCCCTTTTATCTTTCGGCTGAGCCGAGGATGTCGACACCATTAAACCCATTCATTGGCTATCGATAACAACATCAACTACGAATCAGTTACAGACTGAATTAAGACATTTTGTTACCACCAATTAAATGAGAGAAAAATGAGCTCACGCGAAATCCCGCGATCTGTCAATCTACATTACAGAAATATTGATATAAAGGTTAGGATGAATTTAAAACTCTTGTCTGGAATGTGTTGTTGTATGGCAGCGAAACATAGACCATCGGCAAAAGCATGTCCGGGAGGCTAACGCCCTTCGAGATGTGCTGCTACAGGCGCATGGCAAGGATCCATTGGTCAGATCATATCCGAAACAACGAGGTGTTGAGCAGGGTAGGCGAAAAGAGGCAAATTCTGAACAGAATAGCCCAACAACGAGCGAATTGAATAGGCCATAACATAAGGCACCCAGGCCTGCCTTTTACCATCGTTGAGGAAAATATTGAAAGCAATAATCAATAATACATAGACCAGGTTATCGGAGATGTGCGCTGTAGCACCTACCAAAAATAGAAGAGGCTGGCAGGTGACAGATAGGGTGGAGACATCAAGTGCTTGGTACAGACTAATCCTAGGATTGTGTCGCAAAAATAAATAAATAAATAAGTAAATAAAAAATAAATAAAAAGTATGTAAAAACTTTCCGATTTCAAATTTACTAATTTTAGTCGGCAGATTCAATTTACTTTCAACAAAGTCGATAAATTAGGATTATGTTTAAGCTGGATTTCTAATATCTCAGGATAACTTTGGTTTAGAAAAAAAAACGCTTCGACAAAAATAACGTTCAAGATAATTATGCCACAGGTTCAGAGTGTTGATGCGAAATATACGCAGGATTTTCTGCAATTAGCCTCTCACCCTCGTGTCCCATTCCCTCACCTTCTCGGGCTGAAAATGTTACCCCATGTTAAAAGCATGTCTTCAAAAAAATGTTTGATTAATTTGTTTTATAATAATTCATTTAATGAATTTATACTGCATAAGTGCATGAATTTTTACACTTTGTATGTGTACCTATATTTAGTTCTTAAAATAAAAATATTTCTTACAGTTGAGAATTCTTTTGTTTTTGAAGGTGTACCGCATCGACACTATGGACCGGTTGTATCAATTTGGCAACGACAGTTTAATGCGCGTAAGCACTAAGACCCGGTTGTTTCAAGTTCGATCAAAATAAGCGGTCGATTAAAGCATAGATTCTTACGAAAACGGAGTGTCTGATTGGTGGAGAACGTAAAAATCTATGCTTTAAAAGAACGCTTACTTTAATCCAACTTGAAACAACCGGCCCTAACTACGCTCGATTCTTGAGGTCTGTCATCAAAATAATTTTTAATCAATTTTTTGAAAATGTAACGTCGAAATATAAAATATTAATAATATGTAGGATGCCACAGATCTTTCAGACTATCAACTTACTTAGATTATCTTATCTTACTTAGACTATCAATTAACTTAGATCTCGTACAATACTTACGATATATTATATTTACAACTTGTATCTAAATATAATAATTTTGTTGTCTCCCTGTCGGTCGGTCGGCCTGCCTAAAAAAAAAAAACAATTAACCGCCCGGAGATGGGGCTTGAACCCCGGCCCGGCAAACCCTAACCGGCCGCAACTTAACAGTGTGCCGAGCCTGCGCAAACCGTCAAAAATACAGCACATATAGGACTTAGCAAAGACGCGTACCATTTTTATATTATGTTCCGTGATTTTTCACGGGTGTACGGCTAGTGTATGTATAATATTTCAAATATTTTTATATACACATACTTTATAATGTTTACGGTTAAGATTGTAAAATAATTTAAAATTTAGCTAATATTCTGTGGCTACACTGATTAATTAACAGTTGGTATATCTTATGCACGTAAAAAATGTTAAATACTCATACACGGTATAGGAGAACATTTCAACATAAGACATGAATTTTTGATGCTAACAAATGCTGCTACTCTTTCGACAGATTGTCCAGTGTGTCTTTACCTTACTGTTGACAGTTTCTTGTCTGAAGACTTGAATGTGGAGTCGGGAGCAGTGGAGCAGTCTTACGCACACGTTTGGAATGCTGACGATGGACGCGTCATCGCTGTGTGCTCTGTGGAGATATTTCGCGTCTCTTGGTTTACTATTTGCGTTTCGTCAGACCGTTCCCGAGAAGCGATGATCATCTTGAAACAAATCATTATACAATGCAAATTTGGAATTAGCGAAATCCAGCCGGCTTTGATATTTTAAACAAATGTTGATTCTGAGATAATTTTACGTTGACTCTGCCAGTCCTAATGTCATTTTGAAGAGTCTTGAGCAGTGCTAAAGAGTCATTGATTTATGGAATTTTAAGCGATATCTGAATGTCTCCGACTCCATTTATTTTTTAAATTATGCTCTATTTTAATTAATCGATTATTTATACATTGTATTTATATATTGTAAAATAACGAAATCATATTCGTAAGAATTCTAGCTACATGAGTAAGGGAGCGTCCATATATCAAGTGGCTCGATCAAGAGGGAGAGATTTAATGCTGGGCTACGTGAGGAGGGGGGGGGGGGTCAAAGTGGAGCCACATAATTCTTTCATTTATTTTATTTGACATAGTTAAGACGGTACAGAATATGCGATTGATTACGTCCATCGGTTTGCACATAATCAATAATTTTAAAATAGTTGTGCTGTTTAAAACAGCACAAAATGTCTTATTGAATTAATTGGAAAAAACTACGTTCCACACGGCGGTGAGGGGAGGTCAAAGCAAAAGCCACGTTAGGGCTACATGGGGGGAGAAAGGGATTCAAAAGAGTTCAAAATGGAACCACGTAGTTTATGGACGCTCCCTAACTTATGGATGTATGTATTCGAGGAAGACCTCGAAGAAGATGGAACTCTAATATTCAAGACGACGCGAGAAAACTTGATGTAAACGACTGAAGGACTTCCTATGACGATAGACTACAATGATGAAAACTACTGAACGAAAATGCAAAGATCCTCGATGGATCGCGGATCACAAGCGTCCTGTAAACTTTCATATAAGCAATAGTGGATGATTCTAGAATTAGTTCCTATTCAATACTTTAACGAGAAAGACCACACAGTGTTGATACCACACACTTGATTTTGATACATCTCCATGAATACATTTCACTTCTAATAAACGTAATTTCTTCAAACTACGGAGTCTTTTGTGTGCTAGATATACTCTTGCTGTATACATAACCAAGTTGCTTACCCAAAACTCAATTGTTTTCTTATTACACTTTTTTTTTGAATGCCAAGAATACAATACTTCTTCATATCCAATCATATGACAAAATGCCAAATTATTTTATCCAAAATATGCGTGCATTTGGTTTACGCTCGCAGGCCATTATTAAAAATGTGACGTACAAACGATTTATGATTTGTAAATGTTTTACAACCATAATGTAGTTAGTATTAACATCGGGTAAAAAACCAATTTAAACATCATTTTGGTATGTTACTCAGGTATACAAATACTAGTGATAAAATACACAGAAAAAGCCTTGAGTTACAACTTCACAGTAGTTCTGAAAATTGTTCTGCATATTCTTTTTATATCGGATATGTTCTCGTACTGTGAGCACGGAGCTGAGGTGTGAGAATGGTTGAAAATGGATTACACGTGAGTGTTTGACATTTTTGAAGGCGTGGGAACAGAGACAGCCGTTTTGGAATAAGTCTTCCGCCTATGCAAACAACATTGTCGATGTCCAGACCAATCATCGTCATATCCCGCTAAAGGCACTCTGTTTAGGATGTTTAAAAATAATAATTATATTTTATTTCAAGGAGACACAATATCATGTGTCTCATATTAGTCGTTACCTATATTCATCTAATACTGGCTAGTTTGATGTTCAATATCTTGCATCCTACTTGGAACTCCAAATTCAAATTAACGTCGTATTAAAGCTATTTCTTTTTCAAAATTTGTTATTCATTTGTTTTCCCACCGTTTTCTTTTTTCTTTGATGTCGCTGCGTCTGCGACCATTAAGAAAATGAAAATTCACGTTATTTTCGAATATGAATTCCATCGTAGCACTAATGCTGCACAGATGGCACGCAATATCAACGACGTGTATTGGACAAAGTACCACAAATTTTAACGCTGAGTACGTTTTTGTTGGTTTGATCGCTTCCGTTTTGGGAATTTCGACCTCAACAACGAGCTTTGCGGACGACCGAAGACTACAGTCGATAACGACGAATTGAAAGCTATCAGCATCAGAATTAGCACGAGCCCTCAACGTAAATTACAAACAATATTAATTAATTTGCGTCAACTTGGGAAAATAAAGAAGATCATAAAATAGGTACCTACCCTACGAACTTTCACAAGGACAACAACAAACTCGCGTCGAGGCTTGCCTTAATTTGTTGAGATGAAATGAGGAAATTCTGAATCATATTGTTACATCTGATGAAAATTTCATCCTGTATGATAAATCGGAAACGTTCGTCGCAACGGTTGGACCCAGGGGAGACAGCCAAATAATGCCCCAAACATAAATTGATTCAAAATAAACTTGACTGTATGGTGGACCTGCGCCAGTATTATCCATAACAGCTTTTTGAGATCTGGCACAACAATCTGCAGAGAGATATACTGTCAAGAATTGAAAACGATGACGGATAAGCTCGCTATCAAACAACCGAGACTTGTCAATTGTTCTAGTCCACTACGCCTCAACGACAACGCTCATCCATACACTACACAACGGACCGTCTTAAAATGACACGAGATTCGACTGGATACTCCGACACCCACCTTACTCGCCAGACCTTGCACCTACCGATTTCCATATTTTCGGAATTTTCATACGGGAAAATTTTCAGTTCCGACAAGGCGATGAAGAAGAAGACAAAGTTTGTGAAATAGACAAAGCGGGTTTAATGAAAATAAGTATTTGGCGAATAAGTAACTATGTTTATGTTTATACCACAGATAATTTTATTATATCGACTGCAATAAAATTATCTGTGGTATAAACAAAGTAAACACTGTTTTTTAATGTATAAAAATGGTGCCACAAAGTGATTTCAAAAAATTTGAAGATGTTAATCATTTTATTTGACTTGTAGCAAAGCGAATGAATTTTTAATATTTGACATAAAGTACTTTCATGATAGTTTAACATTTTACAAAAGTTAGGTCAAAAAAATTGAAAAAAAAAATGCAAACTGTTGAAAATTTACCCAAATTGTGAAAAGTATTTCATATTTAAAATTTAGTGAAAATGACTCCCCGAGGTTTTTGCTATTAGCTACGAGACACCCTGTATATAACGTAAGTTTACTTATGTAATAAAAATGTATTGATTTATCTGTATTTTTGAATCGAACACCAAGAGATTGTATATCTATGCCTGAAATATTACCTCAACAATGTTGACAAAAAAGCCTACAATTTTCCAATTAAATTTGTCGTGAAGAAATAATTGGATATTCAGGTTATAAATGATAGACGCAGTGCGCTGACAATGTCAAGTGCGCGCTATCGTCAAGAAAACCACTACACGGTTAAGAGGGAACATGGAACAGGTCGTTAATGACCCTAATAGATAACCCTACAAAAACATTTCAAAGTGTAATGTGGAGACAAATGTTTTATAATGTTGTATACCAGAACACACTTTTTTGTAGTGGAAAATTTAGAAATACAGTTTAAAAAATATGAGACGTTAAAAATTGACAAATGGAGAGAATGTGCAAGATATTTAAACTGTCGCACAGGTACAAAGCGCATGGGTTTCAAGGTCAATATTTTCGGAACAGGAGACAGTCCTCGACGCTCGAAAGCAAATGCAATGCAAACTCGGCTGTAGGTACTATAAGAATTTATTAAGCGATTGAATTACCTACTACCAATCATGTATAAAACAAATTCGTTCTAAGGTTTTCACAGCCGCGGTCGTTCAGAATCTTCTGGTTTTTACTTTCTGGGGTATTATGCCGTGTTTCTATGACCTTTTTGGATGGATACAGAAAGGACGTATAAAATATAATTAATATAATAAATTTGATTTTGTACTTACTTACTAACCATCACGCCGTTTCCCCGTGGGGGCAAGTAGAGAGGATAGAGCACCACACTCTTCTGTCCTGACATACAACTCTCGCCTCATCCACATTTATCACATTCGCTTGCAAGCTCGACGGTTGTTGAGGCTCCTAACGGGACCATCTTCCAGTATCTGGTTAATCTGGTCGTGCCACGTCTTCCGCAGTCGCCCTCTCTTTCTGACACCGTCAACACTCGCATTATATACTTTTTTTTACCATTCTTTCCTCGATCATTCGCTCAACACGCGACCCTTTTTACTCCCTTTCTTTTAACTCGTGGCGTGTGATTGCTTGCTTGTCTGACGAAAAAACTTTGGATCGATTTTTAACCCTTTTCCCGTGATCCAATCGAACTGAAACTTTGCTAGCAGACTCATGGCGACGATCAAGAAGATCTATCAAATTTCCGTTAAAAAAATTAATAATTATAGTATAATTTTGGATTTTTCAAATTCTTAATGGTTTTTTTCATACAAAAAATACTCCGACACATCTGGTAGACACGAAACCCAAAAATGAGAAAGGGAGTATTGTAAAAACTTGGTTTTTAGGGGTTAGTTTTTTTAATTCTATCAATTATGCTAAGATCAGCTTTACATTCATTCCTAATATCTTCATTCTTTACTCTATCGTAAATTGATTTGCCACACATACGTCTGAAAATATTTGGTTTTGTAAATATTTATATTGCATATGGACATTGCATACACCGTAATTACTCATAGGCTCATTACATATCATATTACAAACCAAGATAACTGACTAACAAATGAATTATCGATTTCGCAAATGAGGGTTACGACCTCAATTACTATAATTACCGGCCTGGTCGCCGACAATCTTTGTGACACGATTTCTAGTGTTCGGAACTTTACTGTATTAGCGATATTTACTAGTATAATTAACGATCGGGGTGTAAATTAATTACTAATTATTATCTAAATTACCAAAGTCGTTACCTTATCAGGTATGTTCCAAGTATAATAAATAATACATTAATGATTTTTTCCAAGTAATATTTTGGTCAATTCTTTATCAGGTGGACTTTTTCCTTAGTATTCATTATTTAATTATGTATTTTATTGTATTTCTTCTTTGAAATTGTAGCTACGTAATATACAACTGAAATTTTTCATTTCTATAACCATCTAAATATTTCGAGAAACATCTAGAAACTCCTTCTAACTAACTAACAACTACACGCCGTTACCCCGCAGGGGTAGGCAGAGAGGGTAGAACGCCATATTCCTCTATCTTGGCACACTACTTTTGCGTTGGCTACATTCATACATCTTCTCATGCATGCTCTACGTTGTTGAGGCTTATAACAGGGCCATCCTCCAATACTTATAGAATCTGATCACGCCAGGTTTTTCTCGGACGCCCTCTATTCTTGTTACCTTCAATACTTGCCCTATATATTTTTTTAACCATCCTTTGCTCGCTCATACGTTCTACATGACCAATCTTTATACTATCTACCACACCACCAGCATTATATTCTAATTTGTTCATTCCTCACTCTATCGACCAAAGCTTCTTCTAGAACCAGCTATTTTTAATAACCTATAGGCAATCGAATTTCGTTTACCCTAAGACATACAAGAACCAGAACAATTCGAACCATTCTTCATTTTATTATTCAATAGCGACCTCATGGGAGACCATGACCACAGTCGCAGCACTAATCCAGTCTAATACAGTAATACTTCTTCTACTTCTACTCCTTGCAGGTCTGTTTTGATATTATCAGTCCACTAACGCCTCTTTTTCTACCCTATCGACTTGTGTAAATCAAACCTGAAATATTTTCTGTAGATATTGTAACATTTGATTTCGGAAGATTTTGATAAACAGTTAAAATATATGGTATCAGGTAATATTGTTAAATAGTGACCCGAATAAAATATATAAAATTCAGACTTGTTGCTGTAACGTAAATGACATGCTTATTTATAGGGCTTCAATGCATCTGGCGGAAGAAATGACCGCGTATTACATCTGGCAATCAATATGGGTGTATAGTACAGTAGCCGGCAAACATCTTGAAATTCTGCGGCGTAGTGGGGGGACGTTTGCGCATCTACCTTTCTACCAACGAGACCCAAATTTCGTCTTCTGCGCACTCCCCCACTTAGCCAAAGAATTTCATGAAGTTTGCCGGCAACTGTACTGTCCTTTTTAACTTTAAAATCATGTTTGTTATTTTTACGTTTTACTTACACATTTTTTTATACCTGTATTACCTGTTATCTAGCAAAGTCCCCCGAACTCAAATGTCAAAATATTTAAACCATCTTACCTACTATAGCGTACATACACAGAAAATATTTCAGGTTTGATACTACAACGTAAGCCTAGCGATCGCTGGCTCTTAGTCTATCGTGCGTGTCATCTGATCTCTCTACATTGCAGCATCCTTGTTTTCTCCTTCCCCGCGATATCTAATGCGGCATACCTACTTCATACGGCACACGCACAGGATATCCGAAGTTCCAAGTTCCTCCTCTCTTCGGCTAAGTATTCACGTACTGGGCCATAAATCTTGCGCAAGACTTTATTTTCTAAGACCTGCAACCTGTTTTCTTGCGCTAAATCGAGATACCAAGTTTCACACCCATATAGAGGGATTGGTTGTACCTATCAAGCGGCGTGCAGTCATTATTTTCAAATTAACTGACTAGAATTTAACTTAACTAGAATTTTTACGAAATAAGATATGTATCTCGTAATATTCATATAACAATTGAGGGGATTAGTAGCAAAAGCACCACTTTGCATATGATAAGAATTCAGGGCGACGTGTTTGAATATGATTATCTGGCAAAGAGTGTCATTTTCATAATTGATTCATTTTGAAATCATGTTTGTGTGTTTTAGAAGCATTTAATCAAAAGCAATCTGGCTTTAAAATCGTTTAAATTTCGTATTTTGGTTAATGACGCTAAAAAACATCTAAATTTCGTATTTGGCTGATGACGCTTATGCTTCTAATCCCTTCAATTACCATCATATTATTCAGCTTTTAAAATATTTCCTAAATTGTATTTATTGGTTTGCGACCGTTTTTATTTTGTTCTGAATAGTATTTACAGTTTATTTTATCATTAAGACATTGTTTATTATTAATCTATCATAAAAATTGTATTGTGTAAAAGTTGTTAATCTGGAACTCATTCCTAAATTGATTTGATAAATTTATTGCTTTGCGACAGTCTAATTTTGTACTGAATATTATTTATAATACATTTTATTTTTTCATTAAGACATTTTTTATTTTTAATTTATCAAAAAAATGTATTGTATAATTTTATCATATTCAAAATGTTCATAAAATATTCACACTTTGTACTCTAATGTCACACTAGGACCATCAATTAGGGTCAATAATGACCTAATGACGGTCTATTTGTTTAAAAATAAAATAAAATCATAATATTCTGTCTGATAAATATTTAATATCGCTCCGCTTTTTCAAAATACATGTTTAGGCGCATTTCATGATTCAATGTATTAGACGTGCAGATCTGGTTGTATCTATGTTTCCTTCTTTATACAATCGATATTTCTGTCCACATGATGTAATTTTTCGTTACAATAACAGGTATTGCGTCGATCAAATAAAAGTAACGGCGATTAATACTGATTGATTTGCGACCCGACATTCGATGAGTAATATTAATAAAACGCACCGCGGTGTGAACTTCCGGTTCTGGTGTGAACCTGAAATGAGGTAACTAATAGTAAACAAGAAATACTACTCGACCGCTTCAAAGTTCAGCGTGATTCACGGATGACGTATCCGGACAAATCGTCTAGAATCTGCTCAGGGGCGGGCCCCCAGACGGGCGGCGCGGGCCCCAGACGCCGGGGTGGTGAAAGTGCTCACCAGTGGCGTCCCAGCTTACAGCACCGCCGTAATGGGTTATAGAGTAGGACCGTCAGACTTACGTTATAGTCATAAACCTGAAATATTTTTTGTAAATGTACACTAAAGTAGGTAGGAAAGTTAGGATATTATGACATTTGATTTCTGGGGATTTCGGCAAATATCAGGTACCTATATAAAAACCCATAAAAACCAAGCTTTTACAATTCTTCCTTTCTCATTTTTGGGTTTCGTGTTTCGGAATCTCCATACAACTTGTATTAAAAACCATTAAAAATTTGAAAAATCCAAAATTATACTATAATTATTATTATTTTTTAACGAAAATTTTATACATCTTCTTGAGCGTCGCCACGAATCTGCTTGCAGAGTTTCAGCTCGATTGGATCATGGGAAAATCAATCCAAAATTTTTTCGACGGCAAGCAAGCAGACGCCACGAGTAAATATAAAGAGAGTAAAAAGATATCTGGTGATAAGGTTAGATAGCGGCCCGAACAAAATAAATAAACTCTTCTTCAAAAACAGCAAAATAATTTTGTGGTGATATTATTAATATAATTAATGAAAATAAGCTTTGTTTTCACCACTTTTGTATTGAAAATATTAACGTGTTTCAGAGCCTATAAATAAATAAATAAAATTCAGACTTGTCAATGTAAATGATATGATTACTTATAGAGGCGTCAGGTGGAAGAAATGACCCGCGAAAAGCGTCTGGCAATGATTAATGTGTATAGTACTGTCCCGTTAAACACATTAAAAAATCAGGTTTGTTATTTTTACGTTTCACTTATACATTTTTTTATACCTTTATTACCTACCTGTTATCTGTCAAATTCCCCCGAACTCAAATGTCATTACATCCAAACATCCCAAACCATCTTACTACAATAGTATACATGTATAGAAAATATTTCAGGTTTGAAACTATAAAGTAAGTCTGGCGGTCGCTGGCTCTTAGTCTGTATTACCTTGAGCCATCAAAAATTACATTCAAATTCAAATACTTTTTTTAACGTTACTATTGCACATACAAAATTCGTTTTACTATCATTATTGCTTGATATTTTTCATTAACAAATTATTCTGAAGTTTTTAAAATGGCGCAGTTACATGCTGTCCCACAAAGATCCTCTTCGGTGAGATAGTCATGATAATCGCCAAGGTTTGATTGAAATTAAAAAGGTAATTATTTTCTTGTTACATAATTTTAGATTTCTTTTTTATTTAATTTATGGTATAAATACAGTTCTTATATATACATATCAGATTAAACATTTTTAAATACTTGGTAGTCATGTAGACCTCATCAGTAAAGAGAAGCTCTTGAGTCTGATGAGAGAGCCACAGTTCTTATTCCTTATTTTAATATATAGGTACATTGATAATGAGTTATTTTGAAAAAAGCTATAGGTTTAAGTGATTTGTGAAATTAAGTTTGATTTTAGGAAAAATTTAATTTTTTTGATTTGCTCTGAGAGGTTACTGATGCATCGTATCTCGATAGGTAAGTTATTATAGTAATTAATGGATCAAAATAAAAAATTTGTGCAAATGAACTTTGAAAATAATTTTAACTTTTTCCTTAAAAAAAATAATTAAAAAATTAATCCATAATATAAAATAAATCAAAAATGTTCTCAGGTTTTCACGGCCGTTCAGAATCTTCTGTGTGTAGGGATATTCTGATGGGATATTCTGCCGTGTAGGTATATGTGATCTCTCTGGCCGACGTTCGGATCCCACTGCAGGGTCCATCATCGCTCTCATCAGCCCTGATTTGGTAATTTTGGGGGGTAGGATTAACAGCAACTTTGAAAAAAACTACATTTAGCATTATTAAAACATGTTGTTTTTTGAAAATGTTTTATGAATCGGTCCATTTTAATACAGTTCAACCACCTCCTTCGCGAAATTGTTGCAACGAAATTGAGTGATCCATTTCCAAACTCATTCTTAATTAGATTATTTTTTGCATAATTTTGAGAAATTAATCCAGAGTGTCCTTTAATGTTTATTTTCCGGTTTTTTATACGAGACTTACTAACTTACCACACGTTTCCCGATGGATGCAGGCAAAAAGGAAAGAGCGCCACAGTCTATTTGCGTAGATCAGTACGAAACATGCACGATTATTGCGTACTGCTGATGTATAGATTGGAAGACGGTAGTGAGAAATTTGTATTCCAAACTATACGCGATTAGTTTCACACCCTTGCGTACTGACCTTGTACAGAATGGAAAGACGCAACGCCGCATCATATGCCTTCCTTGCTTTTCTCCCCTTACTTATATTGTATTAAGACGGTAGCTCCGGAAGAGTCGACTGGGACATTATCTAAAACTTTGGAAACATCTAGAAAATAATAACCTATATAAAGGGACTGGCCGGCCACTGCGCAATCAGTTGAGTCACAGTTAATTGACAGCGACAAGTCCACAGACAAAGCGAAATCGCGCAGTGTGTGTTGCTGACCCGTAGTGATTCCAGCGATAGATAGAGCGGCGCAAGTACCAACAAGCGAGAAGTTTTTCTAATGGAAATCGAACGGAACAATCTCGAAAATGATCGAAGCGATAGAAACTATCAACAAATGATAATATCAATAAATATACGATACTGTAATTCTAATATTTATTTGTTTTATCTACCGCTTTACTTGCCTGTGCCCGCACGACGTCCCTGGCCGTCACGTAGTATACGCCCACGTATATAATTACGTAACTGAATGTATATTTCGATCGCTTTGGGAATGAAAGGAGAGAATCCTTCCACTCTGTTGAAAATCGAGTTCCGTATGATTCAGAAGAAGACTTTCTCCCTTTGAATTGATTGAACTGCCTTCTAAGACTTGAAATTTATCTACACTATGTATGTATGTTAGTTAAATGGTTACATTTTAACAGATACGATAACATCTACATAGATTAGCATAAGTTAGCAGTGTAACAGGTTGCTATTTATTTGTAAAGTTTTGTGTTGTGTTCGGGTTTAATTAATTAAACTATTTTTTACTAAATTATCATTTTAAAACGTATTTTTTAATTTTGCTTATGATATTTAAGTCGATCTGCGTTCACCTAAATTTATATTTTTTGCTTATGCTTGCTATGTATAGACATGTATTGAGGAAAAGCCCGTAAGGGCGTTAATATAAATATATTGGTATATAAAATTAATGTATATAACGTACAAGTAACGGTGGAGTATTCCTGTTACATTTAGCGAAGACACTAACCGCTTAATTTAGTATTTTTATAACAAATATTGCCCGTGACAGTGTTAGTATCAGACGGAAAATTTGAAAGAATTTAATTACCATTAAATTACAAATATATGTTTTTAATTTCCGAAAATATCGACGGTCCCAACGTAAACTCACTGTTCTGTTTGACTATTTTAAACCATCCGATTTACTCTATATTTTCGTATAATCTTAAAAAATTTTCCTCTAGTACATGCTTTGTTTGATACGAAAATTATTATTATTTAAACTATGTACGAAAATATAGAGTAAATTGAATGTTTTAAGATATTAAAACGGAAAAGGAATTTTTGCAGTTTCGACAGTTAGTAGGTGTACTTAGGGACCGTCGATATTTGTATGTATACATTGATTTATATTAAATAATTATTAAGATAATTATTAATTTATTATTTCAATTATGTGTATAATTTAACTATTAGAGATTTTTGCAATCTTGATACTGTCAGACTTGATGGAAATGTCATTTGGAATCAGTTTAAGATGCCTTATTTTTATTATAATCATTTGAGCAGATGTTCCTGACAGCAGCTCCGGGCGATCTGACAAGCTGACCTTACCAGTAAAGTTTATCTGATAACTGAGAAATTATTTTGAGTTGGATTTGGAGCACGGCGGTTACGGGGAAAAACTAAAAATATAAATGTCATTTAAATAATTTCTAGGAAAACAAATAATAAACGAAATTTTCATAAGAATTTTAATGTAAATGTCATCGCAGAAAAGTTGGGAATGTTACTTTGGACGTGTTGAAAGAGCTTTGTTACGTCAAAAAATATTTGAATTTGAATATAATTTGCTTGAATTTTTGACAGGGGTCTGGACAGAGTCTGAAGAAAGCATTGACCAATTTGTTAAGAGAAAGTGCTGAGGGATGTATTAGAGAAATGGGGGGAATCTCCCTGCAAATTATAAAAACCTAATTAACCTGTATACACAATATTGCAAGGAAAGTGACCTTATTATGAAGGTAAACAAGTTATTAAACCTGTCAAAATTAAAACGTCAAAATTCGTCGGCGGCATTACAGTGTTATACAATATAACTGTCATGATACAGAAATAGCAAATTGCTATTTTCAGAATACGGCCGAATGTCAGCAGTATCTCGTAATACAAGTTAAATAAAATGACAAATACTTCGCAAAAAATAAAGTTTTTGAAAGGTTTAAATTAAATCATATTATTAATTTGTATTAAAGCGAAAGAATTTTAATGTTCGATATAAATTACTTTCATGATAGTGTAACGTTTTACAAAAGAGAAGCCAGAAATATTGAAAAAAAAATGCAAAGTTTAATGTCTCTTATCTCCGTAACTATCAACATTACATCCAAGTGTAAAAAATATTTTCTATTCCGAATTGAATGAGGAAGACTCTTCAAATTTTTTGCTACTAGGTACGAGACACCCTGTAGCATAAAAAATTCAATAGCCTCCCTACAGAAATTAAGAAGATAACTAAGATTGAACAACTAAAAAATAAATTTAATGAATTGTAAATAAAATACAATAAATATATCTATACAAAAAACGGAATACCTATAGGTAATTGTATAAGTCCCTCTCTAAGTAGAAGGATTACTCTTTTTGTGGAGAGATAGAGCTTTAATATGATGTTTTTTTTATTTTATTTTATTTATTTGTTTAATATAACGTACACTTTATTACACTATTTTACTCCAGTCTATTAAAACAATAATTAATATTTTTTCGATATACCTTTCCAAAAAGAAACTAACTTTTGTACTTGGAGAGGGATTTAAGCTTTTGTATGATTACATATTTTTTATATACAAGTATCGTAAGTCATATGTATATGTATATCGTATGTCTTTAAAACAAAGTGCATATTTAATTTTTAATTGTTTTTTTTGAAGTATTTATTTAATTTATTTTTATTTCTTTAATCTCAGTTATATTTCTGAGGGTATTGAAATTCTTTTTTCCTAAATATATAACTATGCTGATATTGTTTGGTGTTGCATTTTGGTATTTTAAAATTGTTTAAATTATGTGCTTGTTTCAAATTTTGTATTAATATTTTCTTTAATTATTTGTATAATGGATTTTTTTTTGTAAATATTTTCTACTTTTGGAACTGCGAATTTCGTGAAGAGTGTTTGTGTTGAGAAAGTTGATTTTTTTAGTATTACTTTGATAATCGTTTTCTGTAGGTATTGCTTTCAAAGGGTTCATTATGTTATCTTGTGCCCCTCCCCACCCATTGTATCTTTATTGTTATTATAGTTTTAAAAGGCAAAAAATGTAATAAACTGTGTATAATATTTAATAAAAATTTAAAAGTTTGCTTGATATGACCTGGTCTTTAAGTCTGACACTCTGTTCTGAATCCGGAAGGGACTAGGGGATCCTGAAGCCCGTGGAAAGATCAGCATGATTCATCATCAACCAGAATGTGGTATATCCCACACACTCTCGCAGCAGCATGAGTAACGCATTTCTCAGAAAGGATACCAGCCTCACCACCTAAATGCTGTCTTGTCGCATGCATTGCTGGCGTGTTAGGGGCTCTCAACACGATGAAAGGCTTTTTTGAATTTGAATTCAATGGGAGTATTTGGTTTGACACTATTCTCAAACAAAAGATGTGGACACCCACGGGTTTTTTATTGTTGTTGTGGCTGGAATTACAAAATCGTATTCGAGATAATTCTTTATGTTCATCCGCTTTCGGAGTTCTGTAGCCACCCTCACCGAGGCACGCCACTAATGGGGCCAGAAGCGTCACAATCCTCGTCAGGCGAGGGGGCGACCCTTAGAGTATATTGTATATACTCTAAGGGGCGACCTTTATATTGTAATGCGCCCCTAAGAAGATTTATTGTACATTGCCGCATCCAGGACCGGTCTGTGTGCAAAGTTTAGGAGAGCTTTCTTATTTATTTATTTCAGGGTTGTAATTTGTTAGTGTTTTATGAATTTTTAGGCGGAATCGGAATCGGTAATAATTGGCGTACTTCGACTCTTTCATTCATATAATATTTATTTCAAGAAACATTATATAGTTTTTGAAAATATTATAGAGCATTGTATTAAAAAAACACGCTTTAATAATTATTATTAAAAATGAGAAAATACATTTTTACCAGTAGCAGTACTATGAGCGATCACAATATTAGGTGACGTTTGAGGAGTTAATTGAAATACTGCTGTTAAAAAATATTTTCTCCTATTTAATAAAGCGTATTTTTTTAAATTTAATATTATTTTCTTGTAATTAATTCGAATTGCATCGAATACCTATGCTTGCTAAAAAACTCAAAACTCAACCGTCACTTAAAAAAAAAAAAAAACAAACAGATGCCACCGGCATGTACAATGATAAAATATCGCTCCAGAATTTTAAATATATTTTTTGAATAGCTAAACTGATTTTTGTATTGTCATCCGTAATACGTCTCTTTGTCAAATTTCAGAGCGACTTTTGGTCAGGAAGTGGGTCAAATATTTATTATAAGATTTTTCCCCGATTGATCGACAAGTGAAGGTAATTTTTTCTTTTTCAGATTCATTAAATAAGGTGTGTGTCAAGTAAATTGTTTATTTTTTTTACTTGTGTTATTATGTAAAAAAATTTCACTACTTCTTAACTAGTCCGAAGCCTGTGCTGAAGGATACAGGCTCATCCTTAAATCCAACAATGGAATTTAAACATTAACAATTTTAAACTCATTTCACGTACAATTAACGAATTTAATAATAAAAAATATAAAATCATTGATAAAAACGAGATTTTTCAATTTTACTGTATTTAAATCATAAAAAGGAAAATGATATAAAACAAAATACCTTCGATTGTCTACGTTTAAAACACAAAAAAGAAATAGAAAAATAAAGATAAAACATTATACGTCAATGAATATGTATGGTAGTCTGGGGCGAGAGCCAATCACCATGCATGAATTCGGATATATTTATACGAGCGGTGATTATTTCGTAAATTATATCGCATTTTAGCGCAAGTTCCCGTGAATGAAGAATGTTTCTTTTTACATGCTTTTATTTAACTTTGTTTGTCTGTTTATTGTGGTGGAATCTTATAATATATTTTTCACCAACTTCCTGACTAGCTAGAGATCTGAAACTTTTGACATTTACGTAAATAGGGTGACTACACATTATTAAATCATTTTTGTTATGATTTGTTCATTATTTCGATTAAAATTAATAACCACGTCACTCACAAGCAAGAGCCGTTAGAAAATTTTTTGTAAACTTTAAAACGTGTTTAATATTTGAAACTGCGTGGGTGATGTTAAAAAGTCGATTTCGAATGTATGCAAAAGAAAGCGTACAATAAGCAACAACGCCTTCAAATTCTTTTGATATATGTAGGTACTTGTTTCGTCTTTCGCTCATACACAATCATTCGGAGGCGAACTACAAGGCAGGGTGGCGCAGATATAAATTTTAACGGCTTCACAGCCCTGGTTATTTTTTCACCGACATCTATGGAAGGGTGAAAAGCAGACCAAGCACTACCCAAATATTTTCACGCATAAATGGCCCATTTAAACGTGCTTATTTATTTCATAAAAATGTCATGAATTGCTGGCATTACTGGTTTCTAGTTTCTAGTTTCTGGTTTCTAGTTTCTAGTTTCTACAATATGTCAGCCTATCAGTTTCTTCTTATATCCATTTGTATAATGTTTGTTGTAGATCGAACAAACAACCAAAACTATGTTTAAAAATTTATGTCACGTATGCGGAGCTTCGGTACAAGCGGGGCTATGTGCGGCTACGCCCTTTGCGCTTGCTTGAGGCACAGTTTAATAAACTTTATTAACTTTATTAATAACTCAGGCCGGCCCTGACATCGTCACTGCAACTTGGGAGAAGCCCGGAACCATTCACAGCTTTGTATGCTCGTGAAGCGAAGATTTCAATTTGGCCAGTAAAATATAGTGACATTAAACTTCACGGCACGCTTCGATCGATTTATTGATAAAAGATATTTGAATTTTATCTGTAATATAAATATGTGAAGATTTTTTTTAAATTTATGGTTTACTTAGGGCCGGTTGTATCAACTTACGTTATCTTTCTGTTAAAGCATAGATTTTTGCATTTTCGACCAATCAAACAACCGTTTTCTTAGGGCCGGTTGTATCAACTTATGTTATCTTTCTTTTAAGGGGGAGTAAGGTTAATTCGTAAAGAAAAAGGCATGTTTTTGTGAATTTTTTGTGACGACACAGTTAAAAATCTCTTTATTAAAACCAATAGTACATTGAAGTATGACATTTGAAGAATATTGTGTAAAATTTTCAAGATGAAATATTAAAAAATACGGCAATGGCAGCAATTATTCGGACGTGTCTCGGAAAAAAGTAGAATTGCGGTGACCATCATAACTTGGTGCTAGATCATCTGAAATCAAAAAATCAAAGTTCATTCGTTAGATAATAGGTTTTCCCAAGTAACGCTGGGAGAGTTTTTTGAAATTTCAATTTTTCAATTTTTTGGAACACTTTGAAGGGAAAAACGCGATTTTTTGCGAAAAATATCGACTAATTTGTTATTAAAAAATTAAAATTAATAACAAATTTGAAAAAAAGTCTCCAGCGTTACCTCGTAAATTATGTATAGAAATAGTGGTCAAAATTTCAAAAGGATCGGTGCAGTAGTTTTGAAGTTATGATGGACACCGACTTTGAAAACGTGAGATGTGGGGAAAACGCTTTAAAGTTTTGCACACTGTAAAATTCAAAATAAAACTCTTAGGGCCGATTGTATTAACTTACGTTATCTTTCTTTTAAAACTTAGATTTTTGCATTTTCAACCAATCAAACAACCGTTTTCTTAGGGCCGATTGTATTAACTTACGTTATCTTTCTTTTAAAACTTAGATTTTTGCATTTTCAACCAATCAAACAACCGTTTTCGTAGAAATTTTTGCTTTAAGAAAAGTATTACTGTAATCCAATGTAATACGACCGGCTCTTAGAGGGAAACTTTTTTCTTTAAACATTGAGAAAAATCAGAAAAAATAATAGTTTTGAGTAATAGAATCCTTCTAAAAGCGTCCGATAGAATATAAAATAAAATATACAGGAAAAATCCTTCAAAGTTATAAATATTAATTAAAATTGTTATGAACTCGATTCATAAAATATAATAAATGAAGTATAATACTTATGTATTTATTATTTTAACATCCTCAAATTTATAATAGCATATCATATCATAAAAAGGTAAATGTTGGGGTACAACATACATGTAAAAGATTTTTTATAAATTTAAGTAAACTACGAAAATGTAACAACTTCAAAAAAACACAGAACAAAAAATAAAATATTTTTAACATTAAATAATGAACCTACTTTACAATTTATATAATATTATTTTTAAAAAGTTATAAAATCATATTGTCAGGGCTGATGATGGACCCTGCAATGGGATCCGTAACGTTGGCCAGAGAGGTCACATATACACGGCAGAATATCCCAGAAAACTATGCACAGAAGATTCTGAACGGCCGTGAAAACCTAAGGACATTTTTAATATTCTTACTATTTTCAAAATAAGCTAAACGCTTGTGCTATGAAAATAGGACTAACTTGCTGGTGTCCTGGAATGGGGCTTGAACCACCGACGACCAGATCACTGAGCGAGCGTCATGACCATTACGACAACAAGCTATTCTGAATTCACCACTACTTTCCTAAGGTCTCACAAAAAATTTAAAATCATAAATATAAATTATTAAGTACCTAATTACAGTCATAAATACATAAACACATCCCGTCTATTTTTGAGTGGTAATAATCAGCGAATAAGCTAATATTTTAGTCACAATGATAGAAAAGATGTTTTGGCGTTTCTCTATTTTTGAGTATTGGGGTAACGATCGCCAAAATAACGATATAGTTAATTTCAGAATACGTCGGTGTATATGTTTGGGCGTAGTTTTATTTTTCAAATAAGTGTAACTCTTTGTCTTTTAAAGCTTTCCTAATAATTTAAATTGCATTTAATTCGCTGACATTCCCCATTCTTTCTGCGCTTTTATTTTTTTGCAATTCCTGTTTCTTTTACAATATCGGGAAGTTTTCTTGGACGGAAGCATTGATTTTCTATTAGGTGTAATTCGCCGCCACTGCACCCAGACAGCACACACCCCTCCCCCTCCCCTCCCACCCTCCCACCCTCCCCCGACTGGTGCAGACGGGGTTGTGTCTGCAATTTTTTTAAAGAAATCGTTTTTACGAAAAACACCCATAATTCGCGCCCCACAGGCAGAAATTAATTAATAATTAAGTATAATGGATAGCATCTTTAACAATAATTTTACTTGTAGGTATGTTCTGAGACCACAATTACTGGATTTTGTCCACAGAGGAGTAATTATTAATTAATAAAAATTATAGAAGTCTCACAGAGACGAAGCTATTTATATGGGAAACGTGCAGGGAAATCGTAAGGTTATTTTAACATACCAATGTAGATGTTCTTACGGTGGAATTGGTGAACGTTGCATTGTGTAGAGTGATCACTTAAGCCAGCTCATACAGGTCGACAGTCCTGGGCCATTCTATAAAAATACTTCCATACGCGTTTCTCATATAATTGGTTCGTCTCTGTGAGACTTCTATAATTTATCCCATTTAACCATCTTTAACATTATTTTATTTAAACATTTATCCCAATTATAATAATTTCTTTGTCTGTCTGTCCGTCCATCCTTCTGTCTGTCTGTGCGTTCCCATATCTTTGTATAACGTCCGTAACTTCTTTATAGTATTTTTTTTTCGATTTTTTTTTTACATAATCTCTTTCTAATCTTACATTTGCCCTCAATCCGTTGGCAAGATAAACTTCCACCTGTTCTGTAGGTACTTTTTGCGATATTAGCGTTTAAATTCTGACCTATTTTCGATTTAATGACGTATTGTCCTCAAAATTACACAGCTACAGTGTTGAAAAGCTTGTTGAGGTTTGTTCTATTTAATTAATTTACCCCTATGAAGTGCGACGTATGGTTCACACTATATCTACTCATCTTCCAGTTTATTCACAACCAGCCACTACCACCCACCAGTGGTTATGGTGGTAGATGGCCCTTGGTGTCTCATCGAAAGTATGCGAGTTTGGTGGGGGTGGCTGAGAGTGGGTGGGAGTGGGTGACGAAAATGTGCTTTCTAGCACATTGTTTTGTTATGGGAAGGCCGCAAATGCTTCAGATTGTTTCAGAATGGGCCCGCCGACTGTGTCGGTGAGCCTAGAAGGTACCGGAAAACGTGCTCTAGAAAGTTCTGGAAAGAGAACTTTCTACAAGATTCCCGAGTGTTGTATAAGCTTCCAAACTGAATGGCGGAGTGTGTCGGTGAGTCAATAAGGTTCCATAAAAGTTCGATAAAGCTATGGAAAGTGCTGGAAGGAGAACGTTCTAGAAGATTGCAAAAGTTCTACAAGGTTCCAAACTAAGTGGTGAAGTTTGTTGGTGAGTCTAGAAGATTCCAGAACTTTTGATAATGTTCTAAAAAGTTCTGGAAGGAGAACGTCCCAGAAGATTCCCGAAAGTTCTCTAAAATTCCAAACATTGTGGCGGAGTGTGTCTGTGAGTCTAGAAGGTTGCAGAATATTCGATAAAGCTTTAAAAAATTCTGGAAGGAGAACGTTCTTGAAGATTCCGGAAAATTTTATAAGGTTCTAAACCGAATGGTGGAGTGTGTCGATGACTCTAGAGATTCCAGAAAGAATTATAATATCGTCGATAATGAATGCGGGAAGCGAGACATTATCATTCAACGCCAAAGCAATACACCCCAATGTATTGCTGAAAAGCAGTGCAGCTACGGTGCGCTAAAATATCTGTTAATATTTTGGCAAGGCGTAAGGCAATTCAATCACAGGTGCCGAAATCAACAAAAAAGAGACGTCAACACAATTCTAAGCTTACAGAATTATAATCCCGAGCGAAGCCGGGCCAACCAGCTAGTATAAATCTAAAAACCAACAGAAATATTTGAAAAAAAATTCGACGAACCTACCTACCATAATTTTAATTTATTTTTAGGTGCCATAAATTTCCGCCCAAAAACACGCTCTGTTATTGAGTCATCAACAAACCGCACCCTTATGCATAATAAAGATGGCTTTATATATTTGATTATATTTTAATTAGCTAAAGAGTTCGGTGCAATTATCAACCCTTGAGTGCGATGAACAGTCTACACGTGATTGACTATCTACTTCAAATCCAAATCGGTTCGCGAACTCGAGTTCCACCCTCCTAAACACGACCCCCGCTGTTCGCATGATTCATGAATCATCCGACAACAAAATAACAAAGTCGTTAGGCTGCACACATTCATATAAATCTGTATATTTTTACTCCCTTTCTTTAACTCGTGGTGTCTGCTTGCTTGCTTGACGAAAAAACTTTGGATCGATTTTTTACCCTTTTTCCGTGATACAATCGAGCTGAAACTTTGCAAGTAGACTCGTGGCGACGATCAAGAAGATCTATCAAATTTTCGTTAAAAAAATAATAATTATAGTATAATTTGGATTTTTCAAATTTTTAACGGTTTTTTCATACAATTCGGTAAGTTGTATGGAGATTCCAACGCATGTGGTAGACAAGAAACCCGAAAATGAGAAAGGGAGTATTGTAAAAATTTGGTTTTTATGGGTTACTTTTTTTATTATTAAATTTAATACAAAGTAATCAAATTTCGAATCAAGTTCCGAATATGTATTCGTAATTCAAAGCGAATTTTTATGAAATATTTTTTGAAATATACGAACATTTTATGAAATAATAAAAATCCAAAAAAAAATATTGAAAATTATTTTTTTATATTATTTTTGGGGTGGAGGGGTGGACACTAAACCATGAACTAATCCGCAAAGTCGAAGTTTCTGAGGTGTGGCTCTACAGACGCATACTGAAAGTTTTCTGGGTGGATAGAGTAATGATAGCTTTATATTTTTAATGTGGAGTATTAAGCAATATTCTTTTTAATGTAGGTACATACTAGCTGTAACCCTAAAAAATGACGGAACATTGATTCGCGTCTTTGCTAAGCTCTAGCATACATTTATAGTATCTTTTTAGCGATCCACGAAGAGACGGCCGTAGCAACGTGCGTAAAGCGGCCGGTTCGGTTTTGGTGGCCCGGGGTTCAAGCCCCATCTTCTGCCGTTTAATTTGTTTTTTTAGCCGTGAATTCGAACGTAATTACGGACGGACAGACGGAAAGACAGACAGACGGCCTGACAACGAAATTATTATGTTTGATGATATTCTTCCGAATTATTTAACATATTTTAACACCCAGCTTATATCCCACAAGGATGTAAGCTGGGTGGAAAATTGTATACAAGAAGACTATAATGCTTTGCTTAAATGGTCTCATGATATGGGTTTAATTATTAATGCAAAAAAACTAAAGTCATGCATGTAAGGTCACCTCATATAACTGTGACTAATCAAATAAATATTATTTCCCATAATTTTGATTGCTTGCATTCATGTATCATGTAATTGTGGAAAAATTGAATTAGTTAATGAATACGTACTACCTATATCTTGGTATTACCATTGATACATTTTTCAAATGGAATATTCAGGTAAATAAGGTATGTAAGAGATTGAGAACTGTATTGGGATGTATGCACAAGATTAAATACTATGTTCCGATACAGATTATAAAAACTACATATCAATCTTTAGCGGAATCGGTAAGAAGGTATGGAATAACTAGTTGGGGTCTATCTTGCAAAACTAATATTAGAAAAATCCAAAATGTTCTCAGAACATACATATAAAAATATTGTTTTTTATCCGTATACTAAGTTATTTGCGATCCAAGGTTTTATTATATTCATATTCTGCAGAGATGCTTACATTGTCGCCCAGATTGACTTTTATTATAGATTTTATCTTGTTACAGGCGTTAAATTTTAACACCAGTTGTGAGGATAGTGTCAGACGCGTACAACAGCCCGGTGTAAAATGAATACCTCGTACGTCTGGTGGATGTCTACCGCGTTGAAAAGTTTCCCCCTCATCCTATTCCGGACACAGTGGTGGATTTAGAGACTTCGAGGCCATAAATGGATCTGTAGGCCTAATTGAACAAAAAATTGCTTTTATAAAAATACTTTCTTAAATATACAAAAGGTTCTGATTATATTTTATTTAAATTCGATCAATTTCCGTCCAATAAAAGCGATTAGAGTATTATTATCTGTTCGAAGAATATTTTTTCTTCTTCTGTATAAAGTACACAATAAGCCTGAAGAAGAGAACATTGTTCTCGAAACATGTAGATTTTTTAATCTAATAAAGTGGTGAAAACAAAGTAATTTGTGTTTTATTTTATTATTTCGTATATAATATCTCAGTGGCCTTCCGTGTGTCCCGCATAGAAAAATTTTAATGTAAATTGGAATGATGTTTTAAATATACGAATTAAACGGAACATTATGTTCCGAAGTTACATGTTTCAAATAGATTAAAAAAAACAAGATGGCTCCTTTCCAATATGCCAGAAATTTAAAAATACTTAGGCAGTAAAAATAAATAAGCTACAACATCTTAATTAAATTTCGTTAATTTTAAACACTAGTTTTAAGTTCATATGCAGGGTGTCTCATAGCTAGTACCTAGTATAAACTTTACAGGTTCAAGCAACCACAACCTTATCACATGTTGTGACGATCAATAGTTATGGAGATAATATGCAATATCAATGTTTGCATTTTTTTTGTAATATTTCTGATTTATTATATCATTACAATAACTTATATTGATAATGAACAATTCGCTTCAATGCAACTCAACTCAAAAAACCGTAAAAAAATCTATTTTAATTTTTTTTAATTAAAAATATTTTAAATGCAATCACCGAGGATTTCTAATTTAAATGTACTAATTTCTAGATCTTATATATCTTTCATTTCCAAAATCATGCTTCCTAAAAATTTATAGGCTGTGTTTCCTAAAAATCTTGACTTGACTCGCCATCGAGGCTGCAAATTTTTTTGAATATTGCTGCTTTTGCTTTTATACCCAATATTATATTATATTATATTATAATGTAGTTATTGTACCAATATTGAATAATATATAAATAAGTACAACAGCTCAATATTCCATAAGAATCGTTTATTAGCGTTTTTCTGAATTTTCATTCTCGTTAAATTAAAATAAATTTGATGAGCCATTCGGCATTTGAACCCACGGTAAATACGTATCGGTATAAGAAACTGTAACCTGATCATATGTATTGGTTCATCGACTTAAATTGATGTTCCGATCGATGTCGATATTTACATGTAATTTTGGAGATTCCAGATAAATCTAAGGTCGGTATTTGTACGTAGGTTCTTGACAAAAAATGTATTTTAATACTAATGGAAAAGCGGTCACCCAGGCGCACGTTTTTTCACTTCAGTTCAGTTCAATGATGTCAAAAAAGGTGTTTATTTATAAATTCAATAATGTAACAACACCTTTATAAAATTCCAGCAGTAAGAATGATTAATTATTGGACTCAAAATATATTATTTACTTAATATATATATATATATATCCTATTCTACTATTAACGTATGCCTTTGCACGTCAGATTTGTTATGGTCTTCGGTGTGATTTCGTGTAATTTGTGGAGTAGGCTAGTCAGTTTAGTCACAGAGTCAATTACTTTGTCTATATGAATGGTCCATTTGTCCTAAATATTTTGTATATTCTAGTTCGTTGTGTATTTTTATGCCCATTTGGTGAGTTTTCCGTTTGGCTTCAAAGTTAATATTGTGTCCTTTTTAAGTATAGAATGGCTAAGTATGTCTTCTTTATCTCTACTATTAATTAAAGGTTTACCTAAATTATTTTTCATAAATTTACACAAAAATAAATATTTTATTTAAATTATTAGTGTGAGTGTTTGCGTTCATAAAAAGTATTTAAACCTAAATGTTACTTAATAATATGTACACGCATATACCTCACATACAATAGAGTGAATAATAATAATAAGTTAGGAGTGAACGCAAGGGTAAGTAATACAATAACATTATAATAAACACCCGGGTGTTTCTGGAACGTTCCGAACTTTGCCCAAACTAAAAAAAATACCACAAAACCTCGAAAAACTAAAAATAAATCGATGTCGCCCCAATGGAGAAGTTTCACAGTGCTGATAATATAATATGTTGTAACATTTAACTAATATAAATATAGACCAAAAATAAAAAAAATGATGAAAAAATTGTTGAAATCTGTCAATAAATAACAGAGAAAAAGAATATTAAATTTAGTGCACTTTAGAGCGGAATGACCGACCTCCAACTCGCCTGTGACGTCACTCTTCCGTATAGCCGAGCGCCGGGGCACGAGCCGCGATGTACACCGAGTACAAGAGATGACGTCACGCGACTCCACCGGACGGAATAAAATTATCAATGCAAAATGCAAATTTTAAATTCTATAACTTTATCATTTTTTGAGATATCTTAATTTTTCTTTAAGACTTTTTTCAATTTTACTCAAATTTTCATTTCCATTCATTGAAAAAAATAATAAACTTATTCATTGCGTATTATGGTCGAAAATAATTTAGGTAGTTCTTTCTTATAATAAGAGATATATTATATTATCACTTTTGTAAATAAAATAAAGCTTTAAATAATAATTTTATTTATATATAATTGCGTCGAGGTTTAGTAAACAGTACTTGTGAGTAAAGATTCTATGGTTTCGTTTGATATCATTTGATGAATTTGTCCGGTATTGTTGTATTTGTTAAAACTTTCAAACCGTGCGTGGATAATAACAAATTTAATAAAAGATCGCTCGGGTGGTCCGGATTTATATATTGTAAATAAATCAAATGTGGCTTGAGGAGTTATTGGAATATGGAAACCAGGTGTTGTAATATTGCCCTGTCAGAAGCCTCAAAAATATACGTCCATCAGGGTGGAAGACTACTACGTATACTTCCTACCTCTGCCAAGGAAACAGTGTGATGATAAGTTCATAGACAATTGCACTGACAATATTCAAAACTTATAATAAAAAATTCGGTGAAATAATCAAAACTTGTAATAAAAATTTTAATAATTTCTAATTCGAACATGTCAATCAAGGAGCGACCAGCGGTACACGACCGAATTCTGATACCAAGACTGATGTATGGAATGTAATATAAATGTCATCACTTAACGTATGTATAGCAAATTCATTCGTTATTTATTATAATTAGGAAATAATGTAAAGCTGATCTTAGCATATTTAAAAAAAGTAACCCATAAAAACCAAGTTTTTATTATACTCCCTTTCTTTGTAAAATATAACAACAATTAAAGACGAATTAAAACATATAACATAACACTAAACTTACAGTAATTTAATATATTTCTAAAATGTCAGATGTTTTGAGCTTTGATAAGACACTTCATGCTTTGAAGATTAAATTCTAAAAATATTTATCAGTCAATTTAGAATTTCGACATTCGTAGTGAAGTACCTATTTTGTAGGTACACCGACGAAGTAATTCAAATTTAGAAAATATTCCGCGACGTTATCGGGCCGCCGTTGCTAGTAAGCAAACTTTTCTAATGATTCCAATTTGAAAAAACCAATAAAATTTCTAAAAATCCGAAATTATACTATAATTATTAATTTTTTTAACGAAAATTTGATAGATCTTCTTGATCGTCGCCACGAGTCTACTTGCCAAGTTTCAGCTCGATTGGATCACGGGAAAAGGGTCAAAAATCGATCCAAAGTTTTTGTTGACGGCAAGCCGGCAAGCAAGCAAGCAAGCAGACGCCACGAGTTAATATAAAGGGAGTAAAAAAAAATTAAAAGTGTCGTTCAGATGGTTTGTGTATGTTGAGCGAATATATTGAGGAAAGAATGGTAAGAAGGATATATAATAGGTGTTGACGGCGCCAGAGAGGGCAGCACCGGAAGACGTGGCATAACCAGATTAGATTAGATACTGGAAGATGGTCCAAGTAGGAGCCCAATGAACGGAAGTTAGTTACTTATAATAATAATAAAAAATGGGAAAAATAAATTCTAGATCGAAGGGCTTGTTCATTGAGATGCCACAGTTGAGATTTTAAGCGCGAATTTTCGCATGAAGCAAGTTAAAATTATTGATCCAACGAATGAGTTCTCTTCGTAGCATTACGGTATTGCAAATTACTTGCTACAAGAAGCGTGTACCTGTATAGAAACTTTCGGCAATGGCTGATGACAAATAGGGGAGTTGGGGAGTAGACGCTGGCCCAGCGCCACGTCACCGGCCTGGCGCTGTCCACCCTCGCCGTCCGCCCCTGCGCCGGATGATTCACCCGGCGGAGGGAGCAACCCTCCAAGAATTATCCAGAGGGAATGTCAAGGTCACATAATCAATTTCATATTCCACACAGCTGATTCGTTAAATACACTTCAAGGAGTCGAAATATTCTATGAACAATCGAGAAACACAAAGTGAAAGCACCGAGATTGTGGGAAGTTTAATGTTTTAGATTAGAGGACCAAAAGCACACTGGAATGCTCCACGTTTTTTTTTTAAATAAAATTTATTTGGGTATGTTAGGATAAATTCAAATGGCAAAGCTTATACAGATTTATATTATTTCCATATTCAATTTTAAATATTGCAATTATGGGGTGTAAAAGCAAAGATATGTATCCAAAAAAAAATTAAATATTTTGAATGCAGTCCTCGAGGGATTACTAATTTAAAATGTACTGAATTCTAGATTTAATGTATCTTCTATCCCTTCCAAAATCATGTTTACTATAAAATTATAGCCTATATTTCCTATTAATTCTCGAATTCAGTACATTATAAATTAATAGTCCTTGATGACTGCATTCAATTTTTTGCTGTCTGCTTTTATACCACACAATTAATATAAATGTTTTAAAGATGCAAAATGCATAGTTGGTATTAAATAAGATATAAAATACAAAATAACAACAACAAAACTATTTGAAAGTTCCTTAATCATGAATTTATTATAATAAATAGATGATGAGATGATTTTGATGGGGTAAAGAAACAACGCAGACCCGTTCTAAACTATTCTCTCAGAACAGGTATTCCTAATGAGGCAGGAATACTTCGAAAAACCTAAGCCTACTGTGTTTCACAATGGGTAAGTAATTAAGCGTAAATAATATTGTTTTGGCATTTAACTCCTTTTATTTTACGGTGAGTTTATTTTATTTTTATTTTTATTATATTTAATTAAACATTTTTACCTGGTTTTCAATTGTTATGAGGGCTTTTTTATGCTTACATTTTCGTTTTCTTTCATTTAGTTTCTCAATATGTTCTGCAATGCTGTGATAATTGGGATCCACTGTTTAATTTTACTTGTACTACAAACTCAATTTTCCAAGACTTTTTAAAAACCTTGCAAAAATTGAAAATAGTTTTTTTTCAAGATTTTTATCATTTTATTTGAGTTGTATTGAAACGAATGAATTTTTCATAATCAATATAAGTTACTGTAATGATAGTTCAACTTTTTGCAAAAAATAAGTCAGAAACATTGAAAAAAAATGCAAACTTTGATTTTGCATAACTCCATAACTATTGATAATTAGGTCACAGTATAGGGGGGCACGGCGTCGGCGAAACCGTCTGATCGGACCCATGGCTCGAATCAGACTAGTTGAAACAGATTTCGCACCTTCTCCACGCGTCGGGCTCCTCTCTCATTTTTATAGTTTCCAATTTTAAAAAAAATATATTAAAATTTTGAAAAATCCAAAATTATGTATACTATAATTAAATTTTTTAAACGAAAATTTGTTAGATCATTTTTATCGTCGCCACTAGTTTCAGCTCGATTGGATCACGGGAAAAGAAAAGTTAAAAATCGATACAAAAATTTTTCGGCAGACAAGCAGACGCTACGAGTTAAAAGAAGGGGAGTAAATAAATAATTATTTTAAAGATCAAGATTAATTTCCCAAGGAAAGATATTATTTTCGTAGAATTGATCAATTTTTTGTACGTAGTCGTGTGAACTACTTTACTAAAAATATTTCAATTAATATTTATTTTATATTAAACGTCAAAGATGACAGACAGGTAGATAGTGAGTGGAAATCGGTAATTTTCTACAGGCACATTACATCTATTGCTATTACATCGATAAAATTTTAAAAATTAATTCCTCATTCATATTTTTATTATTTTGACAAGACAACGGAAATCACGGGAAAAACTTTAGACAACAAATAATTATCACATCACATGTTTTTCGCTGGTTCTACGTATTATGTCGCCAGAGTACAATTATTATTGATTATTAATCGGTAATTATCTTCAAGAGTGGGGATATTTCACGCATACTCCAAAGCAAGCGAACAGAAATAATTTTTTTCAGCCTATTAAATTTATACCATCAATCACAAATTCTTTAACAGACAACAACGTGAAGATTAGATTAAAAGTATCGATTTCAATTATTTTATTAATTTAATAAGATTATCTAAATAACATACGTGAACAGAATTTTTTATAAATAAAATGTATTGAAATGAAAACGTTCTTAGTAACTATTTAACTACTTAGTAACTTAGTAAGTATGTGCATGTTTAGATAAGATCAGCTCAGAAAGATTAATAAATCTGCCTACAAGTCGGCTTATCATTCGTGTTTGTATATTGCATTATTTATCTTGGTTTTTTTTTTAGTTACATATAGGATAGAAAACATCATAATATTGTCCTGTGAAATTATCACCTTATCTTCCTGGGCAAAAAATGCTCCTCTTTGCTGAAATTTTAAAACATGGGATTATAGTTCATTCCTATTAATAGTTTAGCACCTGCATTTCTGGCAATGGAACCATAAAATTTCTTTTAAAATTTATTTATACTTTTTTTAATACAACAAGTAAATTATTACAAATCTTGACAATTTGCCGCCTTTAAGCAGCACCTTTTTGCCGGTGCCCACAAGAAGTCCCTGGACAGATTACGTTACGTAAAATTAAATTAATATAGGCCTTGGATTAGGCAGATAGTCAATATACCCGCTTTTATGTGTCTGTTTCATTACTTAAACACTTATAGGTACATTACGCTGGAAAATTCAAGCATATGACTAACCACCGACGAATTATTATTATATTGATTATTATTATTCGAATATTGATCGTAATCATCAATATATTTGGCCGTATTCTGAACTAAGCAATATAGCTACTTCAATATCTTGACAGTTATTGTGTAACATTGTAATGCCGCCAATTTTGACGTTTTTAGTTAGAAGATATGAAATTAATGAATACAATCAATTAGAAAGCTCATTATTCATAATTGAGAATACTAAACCAAATAAAAAAAGACATGCAATAACAGTTTCAAAACATCCAACAACAAGAAAAGACAAGTCTATTGAAATGTACACATATATTGACCAAACAGCCATTGCAAAAATTTTTATCATTGAAAAACCCGTTATTATAAATTTTATCTTCTCTTTGGACAAAATATTTCCTGTAATTAAAAGCCCTGAAGAAAATATTAGCTTATATTTAGCTTTCACCCAGATATTCTAATCAATACTTTTTTTATAATTTTCTGGCGAGTCATCCAGTGTTATTGCCAACCACTATTTGCTAAAAAAACACTCCATTTATGTATTTCCCATACTGACTTTTTCATTCCAATTTTGATGAAACCTTTTTTAATTCTGGGAAATATACCTAACTGACTCATTTGTGTACTTGGGAAGTAGGTATGTTCGATAGAAAAGGGAATGTTGAGAAAGATATCGAGAGGAGAGTGACTGCGGGGAAAAGGATGAACGGTGCTTTGAACGCAATAATTTATGATAGAAATATGATATAATAGAATTCTGGTACCGACACTGATGTATGGAAGTGAAGCCTGGAGTATGTGTGGTAAATCCATTTATGATAGAGTAAAGAATGAAGATATTAGGAATGAATGTAAAGCTGATCTTAGCATAATTAATATAACTAAAAAAGGGTCGCTCAGATAGTTTGGGCATGTTGAGCTAATGAATGAGGAAGAATGGTAAGAAATATATATATGCAATGCAATTGTTAATGGCGCCAGAAAGAGATGGCGAAAGACGTGTCATGTCCAGATTAACCAGATACTGGAAGATGGTCCCGTTAGAAGCCTTAAAAACCGGCGAGCTTGCATGCGAAGATGTAAGAATATGGATGAGGCGAGAGTTGTATGCCAGGACAGAAGAGTGTGGCACTCTATCCTCTCTGCGTAGGAAGTAAGGCTTGTGCAGTCAAACAGTCGCTCGCTTTTATACTGAAGGTCGGGGATACAAATCCTTCTACCGATCACTGACAAGGAATTAACTTAGAAAAATAAAACACTTTCTATTTCTTAAAAACATAAATAATATTTTTTATGCGCGGTCTCCATATTGATTGGTGAGTTTTTTTTAAATGCGTAGTATTAAAAATTCGTCATTTCAAATAAATTACCTTGAAAATCATTTTTCGTAATTTTCCACTTATAAAGGTAAAAATCAATAGGCACTAGATTCAGATACCTACATACGAAAGTGAATTTTAATTCGATTGCGACGTTGATATGGCGCGATTTTCGAATGAGTTCGGCATTCAAAAAAATGTCGACAACCTGAAACGCAAACATGACCATCCACAATCGCCAGTCGCCAACTCCACCTACCTAACGAGAATTCCCACAGCCATCGACAGCATCTGGCCGTAGTGTCTATAGTGAACTTGCCTCTATCAAATAATACAGGTACAAATCTCCGATCCACGCCGGGTTTACTACTACTACCGCACGCGTATCAACTGAGCATGCCTGCCCCGGACCAATCACAGGCCAGAATTTTCTTTATGCCCATATATGGTAATGCTACCGGCTCGATAGCGGTGGGGGAACCGGGCGAACCTATTATTCAAATCTGAGGGGATTTCGTCGAACATATGATTTGAAAAAGGATGAAACAATGACGTTCGACGCACTTTTTTGTCGTTATTGCCTGTCAAACGTAATTTCAGCCCTCCTTTAGGTGAGTTTATGGGGATTGTCCCTGTAAATCAGGAAATTTAGTGTCAATTCGCTGTCGGCTTCCCCCGGCGAGTCCAACAAGCGTAGGAGACGTTTGATTCAACCGGCCTTTCCCACTTGCGACAATATTCGCGCGTGGTCCGCTCGTGTTTTTGGGAGACTCCGGTAAGTACATTCCTATGTTTGACAATTTACTTTTGTAATCCTTCATAAAAGTGCTTTTGATGAGAATTTGAATTAGTTTCGCCGAGTTAATGTGTTTTACGTGTATTTATTTACGAAGTGCGCGGTTTTGGCAGGAAGCCAAGGGGTGCGAAGTGTCGGCAAGTGGTTGCGCCGGCATTCCCTGATAGTCTCCGCCGTAGACTGATTTATTTTTGCTGGCCGCCTGCCAGCTGCCGCGATGGGTCTCCGTCTCGGCTCCCTGCACATTTTGTTACGTTTAGATATGACCGCCCCACCGCCATCAGCCTCGCGGAGATGTTTCCTTATTTGTATGTAATGGTCGCCGGCTAGCGGAATATGCATCGCAATTCCATTGACCGGGTTTTTATCCGGCACGAGTGATGGCCGATGCGGTCCGCCGATCTCGAGTCGGGTGTCCGCGGCCGCTTGTCATTACGCTCTTTTTTACGAAATTGTATTATCTCGCGCAGTTATCACTAAGTAAAAGCGTCGTGCCGTATCTCTAGCCATATCGTACGTGAGAGAAAGAGAGAGCCGATATCAAAGTATGCCGCTCCCTGTCTGGCCCAGCCGCGGTGCATTACAATACCATATATGGTAAAGACGCTCGCCATTGGTCCGGAGAGTCGGGAGGGGGTCGAGATAAGCGCGCATTTATATTGTCCTAACTAGGCATTTCGCATCATTCGTTGACTAGTTCTTGTGTAGTGAGCTTGTACGGCATCCTGAGGGCTGTGCAATCCGACTGTTTTTAATTTATTGTTACCTGTAATTAATCAAATGTAAGTTCGATTTGTTTAAGAATATCAGTTTTTTCTTTCGACTTCTCGCTAACGTACAAAATATCGCTATGTGTCAAGTGCTATCGTTCCCGTGTGAAACAAGTGTCCGTATCCCAGGTGGTCGCCCAGTTCCGTGTGTCACCCGGCCGCAATATTGCTCTGAAGCTGTAGCGACCAAAATTGTGCCATTTGGATTACCGAAATTTCAAAAAATAATTCAGTCCAGACTTGTTTTGACGGCCGCTACGGTACCGTATTGAAAAAGCCGGTATCCGAGCCGGGCATCTATCTGGGCGTGGTATCGGACAGCGCGCGGCCGTTAATTTGAATTCGATTAACTGACAGTTTACATTCTCCCGATTGTGATTTGGTCGGCTCGATTTATTCAATTATTTCGCGAGATGAAAAAAAATCATAGTCGACCAATTCGGTCATAATGAATACGCGTATTGACTTTTTTTTAAATATTTGGTCATGGAAAGTTCGCGAAATATCGATCTCCTTCAGTCACGTGTAGGTAGCGACTTTCTCGGAATTCGCCGCCGGTTATTAATTTCTGCGGAAAATTGAAACTACTTTTATTGTACTTTTTTTTTTTTATACTTTAAACGATAAAATTCTAACACAACGTAAAGGCTAGGGTATCAATAATCGTTTTAGTATTTACACAGTATATCATAATAAATTCTCTGTAACGTCATTTTATAAATTATTATGTGTGGTCATTTAATTTTGCTAATTTAGGACACTCGTTATTAATTTGTTGAAATTATTAATATTAACACGCTTCGGTTTCTTGTATTTATATTTTCTGCAATTTTTTTTTTTATATATTTTTTAATTATCTTTGTGTTCTCATTAAATAATTGAATTATTATTTTTTTTATAAATGCTCATTGTCAAGAGGTTACAAATTTGCGTATTATTAGATATTCCGCTGTCATCTCGTTCAACATCATGAACGAGTTCGGGGTCAATGCTCCGCGCTCCCACTTTCCATAATTCTAGTATCTAGTTTGAATTCCAGCAGTTATTTATAATTGTTTGTTTATTTTTTCCAGACTAACTCAAAATGTGTGACGAAGAAGTTGCCGCCCTGGTCGTAGACAATGGCTCCGGTATGTGCAAAGCCGGGTTCGCCGGAGACGACGCTCCCCGCGCCGTGTTCCCCTCCATCGTGGGCAGGCCCCGGCACCAGGGTGTCATGGTCGGCATGGGCCAGAAGGACTCCTACGTGGGAGACGAAGCCCAGAGCAAGAGGGGCATCCTCACCCTCAAGTACCCCATCGAGCACGGCATCGTCACCAACTGGGACGACATGGAGAAGATCTGGCACCACACCTTCTATAACGAGCTGAGAGTGGCGCCGGAGGAGCACCCCGTCCTGCTGACGGAGGCTCCCCTCAACCCCAAGGCCAACAGGGAGAAGATGACCCAGATCATGTTCGAGACCTTCAACACCCCCGCCATGTACGTGGCCATCCAGGCCGTGCTGTCCCTGTACGCGTCCGGCCGCACCACCGGCATCGTGCTGGACTCCGGCGACGGCGTCTCCCACACGGTCCCCATCTACGAAGGATACGCCCTCCCGCACGCCATCCTGCGTCTGGACTTGGCCGGCCGAGACCTCACAGACTACCTCATGAAGATCCTCACCGAGAGAGGATACTCCTTCACCACCACCGCCGAGAGAGAAATTGTCCGCGACATCAAGGAGAAGCTCTGCTACGTGGCTCTGGACTTCGAGCAGGAGATGGCCACCGCCGCCTCCTCCTCCTCCCTGGAGAAGAGCTACGAGCTTCCCGACGGACAGGTCATCACCATCGGAAACGAAAGGTTCCGTTGCCCAGAAGCCCTCTTCCAGCCCTCATTCCTGGGGATGGAAGCGTGCGGCATCCACGAGACCACCTACAACTCCATCATGAAGTGCGACGTGGACATCCGTAAGGACCTGTACGCCAACACCGTGCTGTCCGGAGGCACCACCATGTACCCCGGCATCGCCGACAGGATGCAGAAGGAGATCACCGCGCTGGCGCCGTCCACCATGAAGATCAAGATCATCGCCCCGCCCGAGAGGAAGTACTCCGTCTGGATCGGAGGCTCCATCCTGGCTTCCCTGTCCACCTTCCAGCAGATGTGGATCTCCAAGCAGGAGTACGACGAGTCCGGCCCCTCCATCGTGCACAGGAAGTGCTTCTAAGCGTCTCCGCGCGCGGGACACGCCCTCGAGCGGCGGCGCTATGTTAGTGGCCGCCAGGATCGCCTCGCGTTATTTATCCGCCAGCTTAATCTTCGTCATTTCTTCATTGTAATTGTAAGATATTATTATTAAACACATTTTATTATAAAATGGTGACTTTTGTATTGGAACGAGAGAATATAGAAGACCCGCGAGCGGGACGCGATGGCTGAGCGCAAGTCTGCCGTGATCAGTAGTTATTTATTTTTGTAATTTAATTTAATTCTTGGCTCCCCGGAGCGTCATGGAAGTGTTTGCACTTACGCCAAAGCTTTTTTTTATATTTTTCGTACTAGCTGAACAAGACTTACTACTTCTAGGTCATTTATATTTTCCAAATAAAAAAAATAAAACATAAAAATTGTAAAATAAACAAGTTTTTTTCTCACGACCTCGATCCACTCCCACCTCTTAACCCTTTCTATTCTATTTGTGTAATTTAGTTCCACTCTCATCTTCATAGGTTCAAAGGCAAGTATGGTAATGCAGATTGATAGCGTAGCACGAAGGGTTAAGTGGTGGAT